>JAAAKB020000027.1:463361-479283 GCA_010014835.2 Apostichopus leukothele
AAATTTTTTATAACTTAATCTAAACCCCCAACGTATTTTTTGTAGCGAGTTTTTACCCCCCCCCCCCCCCCTCACCACTCCGATCAAATAAAAAACATCATGCAAACATGATTTCTTCTTCCGATCTACGGAAATGATTGACTGTTGGCGAGATTTGCTGTGAAGCCAATCAAGCGCGTTCTATTGTAAAACTCCGCTTGAAGTTGCGCACAAGGCACGTGCATCCGACTCGCATAGTACCATACAATAATATTGTATCATGATAATATAATATAAAACATCCACAATAATATTGTTTCACATAGTATTACATTGTCCAATGATATATTCTGATAGTTTTACTGTTATATTTTAACTATTACAGTACAATCATATTGTATACTAGCATGTGAATCGGCTGACACGTTGGTTAGGCCCAGCGAAAACATGGAAGGACGTTAACTAACAAGAAATGTACTAAGCAAGTAACAATAACGATTTCACCATACGTGTCCATACATAGTAAATACTTGATTGGCGTATCGGAACAGATACAGCATAAAAGAAAGACTAAAGAAAAATAAAGTATCAAGCACCCACGATAGAGCATGGACACAAAAACCAAGCAAACTGGATCAATCCTCAACTCCTTACTTTGAGACATTAACAATGCGATTATGACGTCAAATGAAGCAATAAACAAACTGACCTGCATTATGCTGTCTTCTGTACCGTCTGCTTCTTGCAAAGTTACAGCACGAAAATTAAGAAAATAACGTATATAAGCAAAACTTCATTGCCTAAGATTATGTACGGCAGCTCTGCCAACTACAACATAACGCCCCATTGCCCATAGAAGTATTATTGTAAGACATAACAGCACCAAGCCAAACAAAAGTAAACAAAAGCTAATCCTCATCGGAATGCCCCATATACATAAACATTAGGTGATTAACATGATAATATATTCTATAACGGTATTTAATTGACAACTAATCACGACTGTCTGTTCTGCATAACGTCCAACTTACGTCCAACTTACGCTATTAAGCTTACCCATTTACGCAATTAACCTCCCCATTTACGCCATTAAGCTTACCCATTAAGCTCACCCATTAAGCTTACGCCATTAAGCTTACCCACCACTTATCAATCGGATCAGTTGCTGCGCCCCAGCCCGCATAAACGGACTGATACAACATGTTGCCAATATGGTGTGACCGAATTTATGATCTCATAGATAGTCATACAGAAAACCCTACAGTAAGTCCTCTGTGGAGAGGGAGGAGGGAGTGGGGGGGGGGGGCACTCGAAAGAAAAATACTATCGTCAATCATAAACCTAACTCCACGTGATCTGATTTTAGTTTAATTTCTCGAATATCATTTTGCACGAAACATTATTTTATAGGTGAAGACACGTACGGGTTATAAGGTCATCCGTCTTACCGAGAAGACACGGTCAGATACCATAAGTCACCGTAACCCTATATTACATCACACTACGTCAGCTTACTCATATCTATAGTGCCACTGTGCGTACCATGAACTGGATTCTTTGTTAATTCGTCTATTATACGGTAATCTATACGGTTTTGTAATATCCTTTATCTTCATTTAAATATTTAGCGATGCATGAAGAACACATTTCCTATTGGTTATTTGATCAGAATTACGGAAATCCTGCTGATTTTATGATATCAAACGTTTAATAATCAATTATTAGAAATCATTGTGAAATGGAGGAAGTGTAATCGAATATATAATCACAGGCTTCTGTCTGTGCCCAAGCCACCTGTGCACAGATTGTATTGCGAACGTCACGGAGGGGCCCGTGGGAGGGGCCCGTGGGAGGGCCCGTGGGAGAGGCCCGAAGCTAGGCCGTGGGAGGGGGTGGGGGGATGGACGTACCATCCATTTGTACTAACCACAATATGTACAAAAAACCTCAAAAGTTACAGGACTTACAGGAATATTGTGCCCTTCCTTAAATTGTTTGTGCCCCTCCTTACATTGTTAGTGCCCCTCCTTAAATTGTTAGTGCCCCTAAAACTCAGAATTTCCGGCGACGGGCCTGATTATCTCTTTGTTGATAACCACTATGTGAAAAAGAATTTTAGTTTAATATCAAATATTAGCGCCCAGTTAGTCGATATTTCATGTCTCCTTCCCCTTACACAAGAGAGAAACATATTTATTCAGGAAAGCTATCCTTTTTTTTGCATCACGGTAAACAAACGCCTTCCCTTTGAAGTAGCTTTATATTAGCCCATCAATGATCTCCCCCACGTGACGAATTTATTAGTGCTTATCCTCCTCCCCCCCCCCCCCCATCCATATCCCAACGTAGTGTGTCATAGCTCCCTAGCTGGTTTGATTGAGAGAATAGAGGGCGAACTAACCAAAGATGTTACAACCTGTTTTCGGGGGGGGGGGCGGGGGGAGGGGTTGGGGAAGACAATCATAAGGCTTCTTGAACTATGGCAAGTAGCCTACTTCAGAGGCATTATGAAATGACGGACGAGCAAATCTATATGAAAGAAAAGATCAGACAATGACCCAAAATGATTCCGCAAGAGCGCCATCAATTTCCTCGCGTTACCGACCCCGAGTGACGACGAGCTACACGTACGTACGTGATGATGAGGACGTAACAAAGGAAAACCCTACACTGAACTACTCTAAAAGAAATGAAAAGAGAAGGAACAAGCCTCCAATTTGCGTCCATGTTCGAAGTTCACAGCCATTTTTGACGAGAGGGCTATTTCAGGTTTACAGGTAAAGGAATGTGCAAATTGATTGGATATTTTGTGTGTAGACTTTGGAGATAGGGGGTGTTCCTAGTCCCCCCCTCCCCTTTCCACAGGTTTTAGGTTTCCTATTCCTTTCCTTCTCTCATTAATTCTAACATACAACATAAATCTGTGTGGAAAAGTGATGAGATTAAATCCGAAGTTTGTGTTTGAATATCCAGCTACTTTGAAATGATTCGTCAATTGGTGATGTGTTTTGTAAATAGATACGGTTTAACCTTCTGCCCTTGGGAGAATTAACACAGCTATCTATCATAGTAATACTTGGAACACACAAATGTACATGAACAAATCAACTTGTTTGACCTTATGTGTATTTTTTTGTTGTAAAACCATTACAAGGTATGTCTTTTACTACAAATAAAGTGAGTTGATATCTCCATAGAAACAGACAAGGGAAGCTGTCCTCTTAACAGAAGACAATCCTCATCTTTAGTTCAAACCATTAAATACATTTTAGAATCAGTAGAAAAATGGCACAAAATTATTTACAAAGCATTTTAAAGAATACAGCACTGTTATGAAACAGCAGTTTCCAGCTTCTAACTATGCACAGGGGGGAATATAAAACTTGTATATACCTACAACGTACAATTAATTTCATCTTCTTAACATCCTGTTTGTTCATTCGTTAAACTTGTCGTCAAAAGGTGAATGTTGTCGTAAAATGTTAAAATTGAGATTTTCCCTCACTGAGAGAAGATCGGTGAAGAAGCATCTAGGTGCGATGCTTTCACGCAATTTATTCATCACTTGTTACACTTCTTGGTCATCTGTTGACTGTCACAAAAGTGTAGAGTGCTGTCACATAACATGGATGGATCAGGCATGGTCACAAATCAGAATTGAATAGGTTGTCACAAACTCAGAACATTGCTTTAATATGAATATTTACCCACAAAAGCCCACAGCTTCCATAGTAGTCACTAGTCCCATAACATGATGAATTGTTCACTGGTAAAACATCGCTGTACATTGCTGTCACACAACAACACAGTCTTACTGCAAGCAGTCACACAACCTAGTCTGCATTGCTACATAGCTATCTGCCATCCACTTTAAATAGCAGAGCACTAGTTCAGCTAGATGGCATCCGGTACCATGTACCCCGGCCAGTCTGGTTCTGTTGACATATGATACCATTGTCATATGATATTACCAATCTTATATCCGCTGGTGTTTAAAAGTAATAATACTTCACCAACTTGGAAAGGCTTGGCAAACTGCTTCAAAATTTTCTTCTTTTGTTCCCAGAATATATCAGAACAGCCATTTAATGGAAGTAACCATTGTCATGGTAACCAGTGTCACGGTAGATGACACCATTATGGACTTCATCTTCATATCAGTTTTATCCATTCCTGAACCAATACTCAGAGTCAACATTGAATAACTGTGGCTCATGTTGGTGCATTTAATTTTCTTAATTTGCATTCTCAATACTTTAATCTCTTTTCGGATCTTACCCACCCTGAAATAAAAGTTAATATTAAATCTTGAGCCAACATAGAATCCACCCTTCCCCATGTTTGTCTTGTGAAGGCAACATTCCCCGACAAACGAAACCATAAAGCTGAGAGTAAAGGATATCTCATGCTATAAAACAGTCCTCATAAATATTCATAGCAGTTTCCATGGCTACAGAAATCAATCCTGCAACCATAATCCTCTATTCAGAAGGATGGACTTCAAGATGACTATAAAGCTTACCTGAAACAAACAGTAAAATTATTACAAAAAGCTGTCAAAATTCAGAGCAAAATAAAATAGGAACTCAATCCTACCAATTTAAATATTGTTTTCAAGTAGAAAGTAAAAATGATTTGAATTGGGTGGATAAAAAAACAAAACATGTTACAGTCATGAAAAGAAGAAAAAAAAAAGTTATGAAATTGCACCAATTAGTATTACTTACAATTTTTAAAATGACCCAGAGTTGGCCACAATCAGAGATCTCTTTTAAAATCTAAAACATTTTGAATGACGATTAACCAATTTCTATTCTCCTACTCATTTAGAAGGCTGCGGCTGTCTTCCCAATTACCCCTCCTCCCTCCCTAACTCAGCTACCAGGATAGCATGGATTCATAAAGATGTCATGTACAAACCACAATTAAATTACATAAAATATAGATATATCCACAGAAATTGTTTTTTGTCTTGATAAAATGTTTAATTGCCATAACTACTCTTTTTCGTTTCTGATTGAATCTTCATAACTTGAGCATTTCATCTCTTGCTTTCAAAACACACATTTACTAGCATGATACATGAGTTAGATCGATCTAGTGTAACCTTTACTTACGCACTCACTCACTCACTGACTGATACAATACTCACTCACTGACATCAGACTAACTGAAATCAGACTCACAGATATCAGACTCACTGACTTCAGACTCACTAACTGACATCAGACTCACTCACTGACATCAGACTCACTAACATCAGACACACAGATATCAGACTCACCGACATCAGACTCACTCACTGATATTAGATTCACTCACACATCAGACTCACTGATATCAGATTCACTCACTGACATTAGACTCACTGATATCAGATTCACTCACTGACATCAGACTCACTTACTGATGTGATACTCACTCACTGATATCACACTTACTGATATCACACTCACTGATATCATACTTTCAGTCTAACAGCCAGAATTCTGGACATACTTTGACAAAGCTTTGGAGAGCTCGTACTGGGATGGGAATGAAATACCATCCATCATCCACAAACAGTCCTAATACAATCTTGCAACAACACAAAATGAACCCCAAATTACAATGTGAAATTATCCATAGATACCGACACTGAGGTAGGGCTGCACCCAATGTCAAAGTCCTGCCCTGCCCTCCACCCCACAACCCTAATTGAAGAAAGTTTAACTGAGAAAGAGATCTTCATTTATAGGTAGAAAAACTGAAGTGGGAATTTGGTAAACTTTTCAACACCTTAGAAATTGGAGGCTATATTCCAACCTTATAAACCCTAAAGAGAAAGAAGAGCTATTTCCATGGCACTGACTTATTACTCAATCAAGTAGGACTTATTACTCAATCAAGTAGGACTTATTACTCAATCAAGTAGGACTTATTACTCAATCAAACATGACTTGTTATGCAACCAAGCATGGCTTATTACTCCATCAAGTTGGGCTTATTACTACCTCAAGTTGGGCTTATTAATGCATCAAGTAGGAAACGAGGGAATTAAGGCTAAAAGAAATGACTAAGTGGAATGTCTAAAGATTGCAAGGAAGTCTTCCTAACATATCTTGTCAGATTACTTTGGCACATGAAACAAAACATAAAACAGAGAATCATACTTAATCGTAGGAACCAAACATAGTTGTGACCGGGTAGTACTTAACAATAACAATCTCGTAACTCTAATGATAGATTCATTATTCATAGCTAACTCTTCACAATTCATAGCTAACTCTTCATTGTCAACAGCTTACTCTTCAATATTCATACATAACTCTCATTATTCATAGCCAACTCTTTACTATTCATAGCTAACTCTTCATTATTTCATAGCTAACTCTTCATTATTCATAGCTAACTCTTCATTATTCATAGCCAACTCTTCACTATTCATAGCTAACTCTTCATTATTCATAGCTAATTCTTCATTATTCATAGCTAACTCTTCATTATTTCATAAATAACTCTTCATTGTCAATAGCTAACTCTTCAATATTCATAGCTAACTCTCATTATTCATAGTTAACTTGGTTCTATTGTAATTCTTACAAGGCTTGCATTCATATCTCTCAATTTTAATTAAATTTGACATAACTCTGCATAACAGCTGAATGGTTTATTTAATGCTTTCATTACACTCATTACACCTGTTACAATCATAATTACGTAACATAATTATCTTGAGATATAATTGAGAATTTCATCGACCAACTCTCAGTTGTACTTTCATGATCACTATACACACAATGTTTATCGTCGAATGAAAAGAAAAGCACACCCATTGAAAATGAGCAAAATACTTTAAATGGAGAGCAATGCCTTATCTTATCTGATATATGCCATGATGGGTCTTAAGTATATATCAACTGTCATTGAGAGACCTACCTCTGTGAAGTTTACCCAAGGAGTAAAAGATCTTGAGGCTGTGCAAGCCCAGCTAAAACACAGACAAACTTGTTTCTACATTAACTGTAACCATAATGTTTCAATCTACATATGTCACAAAACCATGGTTGGGGTCTGTTTACTATTCCTTTCAAACCTATTGATTATTAGCTTGCAAGTTACAGATCAATTTAGCAATGTGTTTTACTGCTTACATGCGACATCATCACTGGTTGACTTATTTGACTCCCCTTGCCCCCTCCCCTTCCCCCTGCTCCTATGTCTCAGCCCACTTGCATTTAACCAAACACATACAAGCATTATTAATTTCTATATTGTACCAAGTCAACAGAAGTTGAGGCAGGGAGTGAGGGGGTACTTTTTCTTTTCATCTTACAAACATTGCTGTACATTATTAATTCTGTTGTGTCTAGATGTCTAACAGATGTCATCGTAGCTTAGCCCTGCTGCTGATGGTAGAATGTCTGACTTGGATACAATCCTAGACACCAAATCCAGATGATTTAACAAGATATTTTCTGGTAGAAACAAAGTTAGATTGCTAGAAGTGACTGGAGTTTGGAACCAATCTTACCATACACTGTCTTGCTTCCATCCAAAGGTTTGAGGCATGCAAAACCAATATTTGGATCGAGAATGAAAACCCCAGCAGCAAAAAAAGGAAACCTAAAATATTTCATCAGAAACCTTTTTCAAAAACAGAAACCAATGGGGACCTGTAACTGCCACTATTAATAAAGTTTCATTGTGGTCAAATCAAACACATCAGGTGAAACAAATCAATACCATGAACAAACACAATAACTTCAGGTATATCTGGGTTAAGGTTAACCAGAACTACTAACGGCTTTGAAGAGAGTTTGTTGGGATTAAT
This sequence comes from Apostichopus leukothele, assembly GCA_010014835.2. Taxonomy (NCBI): domain Eukaryota; kingdom Metazoa; phylum Echinodermata; class Holothuroidea; order Aspidochirotida; family Stichopodidae; genus Apostichopus; species Apostichopus leukothele. Next base: position 471,154 of record JAAAKB020000027.1, read on the forward strand.
ATACAATCCTAACAACACCAGACCATTTCCTGGCTTTAACGATAAATCCAACTGCATAACTTTACAGGCTGTTTAACGATTGTAATATTATCCTATTAAATCAGAAATAAGAGCGTTTATGAATCTGGGACAGAGAACCATCTGTTATTTAAATACCAGGACTGGTTAGTAAGTCTTATTTATTACCATTTAATTTATCAACTGTTCCAGTGTTACACATGATTTTATGCTTGACTTTTTAGGGAATATTAAGTCACTCTTAGAAACAAAAGTTTAATCAGTGATCGTGGTGAGTTACTAAAGGTGAAAGTGAACTAATTGTAACCTTTCAAAACACAGTGCATTAACAAGATAATTATTTCACTCCATCCTGGTCAATAAATGGTCATTAATACTTGACTACACAGCAATATATGTCCTTTACTGTCTTCTGCTGTCCCTGCTGGTATTAATGGATACCCTATGATACTGTCCCTGCTGGTATTGATGGATACCCTATGATATGAATTGGCATTAAACTCAGGTCAGAAAGGACCATGGAAGTTATCATCTTGGTCTACAGAGACAATACTCATGTATTTACACTGTCCAATTACTCAGGTTTATATAATAAATATAAACTACTAGCAGTAAAATATTGTTTTTGAGGCTAATCATGGCATTATCATAGCCCTTGTTCCTTCAAGGCATGACGGGGAGGGGAGGGAGGGGAGGGAGGGGAGGGGGTGAGCTGGACCACATGACTGTGGCAGCACCATCTTGGTACTGACATAATGATGCAACAGATGGTGATCTTTTAAACAAATACACAGTGCTTGTAATCACACCAGGTCATTTGTTAAACACTGAAACTGTTTTTACTGGTTTACATACACTATCACAAGGTGTTTACTTTCACTGCATACTATGGTGCTGATGGTGTTGCTTCTGATGCCAACATATGGTGCTCATCCATTGAAACACCATACTTACTATTTATTGTTAAATGGTGCATAAGTGAATATTCAACTCAACCTGTATAAATAGTTAGTTCATGAATATTCAGTGATAACAGACATATCACACAGACATGCTGTGAGGCCAGAAAAGATTCATCTCCTGTTGACTACTCTCTTTAAAACTCCTCTATCTTCTTATTCCATTCACAGGATACTGACAGGACTCTCAGGCTTAATGTGCCTTCCTTCATCAGTAACTGGCATATATCTATCTCTCATCCAGCATCCTCTTTAAAACCTTTCCTTTCAGTAATTTTTGAACTACCTGGACTGAGTTTCCTTGTCTGGCGTGGCTTTCTCTCTGCTCTGGCTGTGTTCACCTGACATTGGTTCTTGTTTCAGTAAAATATCTCTTGGTTTTGGCGGTGTTGTGTTCCTACTATGAGGGCGTGACCCCAGAGAGAATGGAGGGATACCGTTGGTCATCATGGATATCAAGGGTGGGGGAGGCTGTGAGGTTGGTGGAGTCCCATTTTTGTGAGCTAAGAATGGATATATTGAAGTAGTTCTTGGAAGGTGAAACTGTGCCGCTCCAAGAGGGCCAAATTGTTTTGGGATCAAGCCCATAGAGGGGTGCTCTGCGGCACCGTGCAAGAGTCTATTTCTATTGTGTTCCTCAATCATACGATCACGTTCCTCCAAGAAGTGGGCCATCCGTTGTTGCTGTGCTTCCATTCTACGGAATGCTAAAGGATTATCCCTCGTAAAATCATGCGGTTCTCTTTCCCTTAATCTGTCGCCCTCTAGAGCGGGGCCCATTTGCTGTATGCGGAGAAGACGATCCCTCTCCAGTTCTAGAAGATCCGGGCGCAGTTGTTCCAAGTGATGGACGCCCCGCCCAAACACATCCCACTGGGGTGGATTCGGGGGTCTATGTAAGGGGTCCAATCCGTGCATGGGAGGGTTAAAAGAGGAGGAAGCCTCTAGCCGGCTCTGTTCTAATAACGAGACTGGGTGGAGTCCGATAGAACTGTGCATTGCATCCACACGTTCTTTATCATGTTCTCTCCGTTCGTCCTTTGGATACAAAGGGTTTCCGTGGAGAACGTTGTTGAAAGCACTATCAGCTCTAGGGTCTCTGTGCATATCCAGAGTTCTTATGTCATGAGAGATCCGTAAAGGTGAGCCTCTCATCCCCCCCACACTCATCCTCCCCTCCAGGATCTTGCCGTTTTGACTGCTGTGTCTGTCCGAATCTGTGTCTCTACTCGACGATCCTCTCTCGTGATTCTGGATCGAGAGTCTGTGATCCGATTCATCTTTCCTCACGCTGTGTTCAGAGTTGCTTGGATCTCTTCTTTCTCTACAAATAAGACAAAAAAAAACAAAACAAATTGAACATATTAGAAATCAATAGATATGTGCTGATAACTTGCTTGTTGATCCCTGTCATGATGTGGTCTCCAGGTTGGAAAATTGTTGTCTTTATAAATCAAATCACTTTGAAGGGTCATTTTGGACATCCCAACTGAAACTGCAACAGAAGCGAAACATTGACAACATGCCAGGTCTTGTTATAATGGTGTGTAACTGCGAAGATGTCAGCTGAATTCAAACTGTAACCTTCATCTCTTCACGAATCACATCTTTGACAGACTGGTTTGACCTTGAAGAGAAACCTAACCCACTTATTACCACCAGAAGAAAACTATTAGCATATGCCATTACACAAGAAAATCACTTTATTTCAAAATCATAAAAATCTTGAAAGTACCCATCTTATTGGGATGAGTAATGGTTACCGCTGGTTCATTTATCGATGTTGTACGAGAGAATGAGAGCCTGGATAATATGGTAATGAAGAGACACCCATCTTAGGCCTCCATAAATCTACCTCTACATCTTCTTAGCTTTATACAGTCAGCTTTTGCTTTCACTTTAAGCACCTTCTGAAATTTTTTTATGACATGGCAGAAATATTTCATAATGCTGATATATATATATCGTTAGATCTACAGTTTATGTACATGATAGCCAAGGCATTACTTTCCAATAATGATTTTCTTTTTCCAGGGTTTGTCAAGCTATGCTTGCCTTATCATGAAAAGGTCTTGGATTGTAGAAAACCTGTGTACATGACCTTGTATCTGACCTTGAATGACCTCATACATGATATTGTACATGACCTTGTCTCAGGTCGGCAGTTGCATGAAGCAAACTCAAGGCATGAGGAGAAAAAAACTTGACATTTTGCAGCCCTTGATTCTAAGTATTACGATTCAAGGATAACAAATTCTTTGCATGTAGGTCACCTTGCTTTGACTGACCATCTATGACCTAAATAATTCTAAACAGATATTCCTTTACTCGTCACTTTAAAGGCAAAATTCTGAGCAAACTATTCAACGTAATAACATAATAAGCAACACTTTTACGGTGCTCTCAACCAATCCTTTCATCACCAGTTTGACACCATTCATCCTTTTTTTTGCCCTTAACTCTCCAGATTTTGCATTCGTTGCCAGGCGAGCGCCTCTCACTACTCATCAATTTCAAGCCACCGATAAATCACTCGCACCGTGACAAGACTTGATCCATTCGAACGTGGAGAGCTTACCAATAGCCCTAATGGTATCTTTACAACCACTTAGATGTGAGATTCAGTCATATAAATGGACAATCCGTTGTCCAAGCACCTTTTGTGTTACCAATCATGAACGTCTCATCAAATTGTTTTACTGTATTAGGTGATTCCTTGGCACACAAACGTTGACAAAAGACCGTCAGAATATATTAGGGACAGACATTAACAACAGTGAAAGTGTTACCGAAGGACACAGAGGCATAGAGTTCTTTAAAGAGACTAAGAAATAATGGATACATAGAATGGATATATATGTGGATACATGTAAAAACATTAGTAAAATGTTCTAGCTGTATGAAACTGCCATAGAACGACATCCACACAAGAAACAAAAAGGAGTGATAAGAAAACTGGAGAGTGAATGAGAAAGACACAAGGAAGACAAATATGTAACTGTCCAAAAGAAACAGGAAAGGACAAATAAAAATAAACAAACAACAAACAAACAAACCTCCAAGTCTGCTACTTTGAAATGTTTTCTTTTTCTTTTAATTTAAATATTAATTTGTCTAAGTTTATGAACTGCTTTGATAACGTTGAATACAAACTAATGTAGAATCTTGCATTGAGATGATGAACAGAGTCAGTCAAGACAGTGGCGCATTTTGTCAGTGGAAGTAAATTACCACTTCTACATGCTCTCATTATTCTGCAACCATTTCAGGTTCAATATTGCATTTTCTCAGCAGACAGAGCAGTTCAGTTCAAATCTTTTTAAGCACCTCTTGGATAGAAAATTGAATTGTTCAAGTCCATTCTGATTTTTCATTTTGTTTTGATGTACATTACATAAACATATGTCATTCTATGGAGAATAACGCAAACTGCTTTCATTTTAGACTTTTAGCGTCCTCCTGGGGCAATAACAAATAGAAATATTGGCCTCTAATGGCTTCACACTACCAACCTCCACCATTAAGGGAACCATCAAATCTAGCTGAAATGGAATTAATTTCTTTGCCTTCCATTTGGGACTTCAAAATGCATTAAAATAACTATCAGTCTGGTAAATATATTCTCCTGTTTTGTTTTTGACCTAAATATATGCTGAGGGTTACAGCAGATCAGAAAACTGTCATCCCTACAATAGGATTACTGCTGTATATGGGATGGATGACTGGGATTATAGATATTAAAGATTAATTCCTTTACAATTTAGTCAGGAAAGTTTTTTTTCAAATAATGCTACAATTGATGTCTGCCTATCACTGACTAAAGATATCCTAACATCCTTGTCGAACTTTTCTACCTCTAACTGACACAAACATTTATATTTTGAAATGTTGTGGGGTTAATCCATCCATAAAGAAAACTGCAGATTTCATACAAGTAGAGGATAAATAATGGTCCTGAGCCCTAACGGTGTCTGCCAAGTGTAGGGTAACATGTGCTATTTTATGGTTCCCTAGTGTTTACCAATGCTCCCTTATCAAATTAAACATTCTCTAACTTGGGAAAACAAACTATACAAGTGGGAAAACAGGTGAGTTCAATAAAATTGATTTCACTTGATTTTCACAGACAAACAATTAACCCAGAAAACAAAACAGACATTTTCCTAATCCCACTGATATAAAAGTTCCAAAAACAGCAGTACAAAGAAAGTTCATGGCGTAGTAACCAGGAGATTTAATAAGAGCTTCTTCATCAGGGTCTTGTCAGTCTCGTAGCTAGATGAAAAAGGACTTCAAAACAAATCTGTTTCAACTGAACAAAGCTAATCAAATAGAAAGGCTTATGACTCCTTCTGTCAATTTGAATATATTTAAATAATTTCTTAGAGAGTGCTGAATACAATAACAACAAATACCCTCAGGGGTCTTGTTCAAGACTCAAAAGACAGCTTTCTTATGATGACTAACTAATTATATTTATTATGTTATGTTATGTTTTTGTTATGTTATGTTTTGTTTTTGTTATGTTTTGTTATGTTATGTTTTGTTTTGTTATGTTATGTATTGTTATGTTGTTATGTTATGTTATTTTTGTTTTGTTATGTTTTGTTATGTTTTGTTTTGTTATGTTTGGTTTTGTTATGTTATGTTTGTTATGTTTGTTTTGTTATGTTTTGCAATGTTATGTTTGGTTATGTTATGTTATGTTTTGTTATGTTATATTATGTTATATTTGTTTTGATATGAGATCTATCCTTTGTTATGTTATGTATTGTTGTTTTGTTATATTTTGTTTTGTTATGTTTTGTTATGTTTGTTATGCTATGTTATGCTTTTGTTATGTTTTGTTATATTATGTTACGTTTGTTTTGATATGACATCTATCCTTTTACCTTTCTCTTCTCTCCATTTCCATTTTCTCCTTTTCTCTAATTCGTTCCTCCTCCTTCATAGAGTGTCTCTCCAAGAAACCCTCTTTTGGTCTTTCTGGTTCTGGTTTCACCCACCCTGCCCCGTGCGGGAAGCCTTGCCCTGGACGATGGTACAGGCGAGACCAATGCGGGGGGCCTCCCCCCAGGGCGGGGAGTGTCATGGCATCTCGCTCACTGAAGATATTGCCAAGGGCTGCAGGAGAAAAAGACAAAGAAAGATGAAAGACATATTCAACACATTCGTGACTACATTTGTTAACTGATATTCAACAAATCCATATTTTTGTTCTGATAATCTCCTCTTTTCATAGAGATATGTAGTGTCTGTTAATTTTTCACACGGCAGGTAACAAGATATATACATTCTGAGAATTAATACTCTAAAGATGGAAGACTTATGGATCTGATTTAACACTAAAACACTTTAGTGGGCAACTTGTTTCTGTCCTATGCCCAGACTGATAAAGACAAGTTGTATGCATCAAGAAAACTATAAAAACAACTCAGTAAAGTATGAAACACTGATTAGATGAGACAAGATCCACTTCAACTCTCGCTAATGAGGGGGGGGGGGGAGGGGTGCAGGAAGGGGTTCCTCCCTTTGCAGAGGGTAATTTCTACATTTACACCTTTATTAGATACCATAAAATGTGTGACAAAGAGGAATACTTGGGCATGTTGATACATTTGTATGACTAGTATTACCTTTAGAGGAGCTCCCTGGTGGTTGTCCTAGCATTGCCATAGGGTTGTATCCATTGTGTTTGCCCATAGGGGGTACCCCAAGCTGTCCAGCGGAAGGAGGTGCCAGCAGGCCACCGTGATGAGAAGCACCAGGTAAGGGTGCATGCGGAAGCCCTGGTGGCCCTGAAAAAATTAAAAAGAGTAACGATGGAAAGAGGTGAGAGAGCCGTTGTGGTGCTTATGGACAGTCTCAAAAGATATACAAACTGACTGTTACACACAGTCTTTGGATGCTAGGAGGACAAAATGCAACATGTTTGAAACAAAATGACAAGCAAGCTACCACAATCAAGATTCTGCAACAATATTAACGAATCCGTCTACCAGACAAGCTTGGTATGTTCTTTGTGTTATAATGATCCTCTCGACCCCCCTCCCTCCGCCCCCCATTTTAGACAACAATTAGGTATTTGATAACTTGAATACCTGTTCTTATGGTGACACTTAATGTCAATCTTACTGTAGTCTTTATCATTTCAGCCTCTGTATTCTCCTCGGACATACAAGGAGGAGAGTGTACCATCTCACAGTATATAAACCCTTGTGTTGGCCTCAGAATTTTAGCTTCCACAACCTTGTCTCAGATGATCAGGAAGAGCAAGTTTGACATTATCTGCTCCTTAATTTCCATCTCTAAGATGCTGGAGACATGAACAGCTATCAATAGATATCTGGTAACAATCAATGTCAACTAGAAATCCTGTCACCACCATGACTGAAGGTAGTAAAGACCAGCTACAGGTGCAAACAATGACACCTCGACCAAGACTGGCTATGACTCAGAGCAAGTCTCCGCAATGACGATACATTCATCCTCATGTTACTGTACATTAGTACATTACGAACCATCGCAATAAGACTTCATTCAAACAACTCTTTAACGGCTGGATGAGGGTTGTAACAATTTCACCAGACCTACCGAGTATTAAGTAAATTTAGATTGCTAGTGGTCCGACTAAGGCACATCCTCCTTAATTTTGGTTCTTTCTTCTCTTCAACCAAGGAATATTATATCATTCACTTTGCCATGTTTTAATACTCACATCTATTAAACTATAACAGCATATCACAGAAGGGTTAAAGATATAAAGTATTTCTTCTTTCCCGGAAGTTAAAGTCGACTGGTTTTTGCTAATGCCATGCTATGGGTACCGGCCAGCCTTCTTACAATTAGTTGACTGTTTCATCTACTACTGTTGTATACACTTATCAGTAAAGTATGGAGAGTAAGGAGTATGTCTGCACTATACCATCAGTAGGTTTGAATTCAAACTCCACCAGTGGCGAAATTCTCAAAATAACTTCCGTGCAGTTATCTTAAGTCAAGTCTCACATGGAGTTCTTTGTTCTCTTCTGCTATTTGTTGCCTTGGAGCTATGGCGTTCACCAACAGCTAGACAAGGTTTCTTTTACTTCAATTCCACTTGAAGAAGGGGTTGGTCAGATGTTAGGGGGTATACCCTGTCAGCCCAACGGTG
>JAAAKB020000027.1:487996-504973 GCA_010014835.2 Apostichopus leukothele
ATGAATGTCTGTCTGAAAGTACAGTTTGCTTTTATTTCTTTTCCATTTTCTTTCTTCATATTCTTCTTAATTATTATCAACATCCAACAGTGGTTTAATATTAGAAATATATGGTTTAGCACCACATGGGAGAATGTTTCATTCATGCCAAACATTTTCCAATGACTGAGACTTTCCGGTGGTGTTTAGCCCTCCGGAAAGTTAACACGCTGTTCAGAGACAAACCCCTGCAGTATTTTTCACCGACTCTAGAGCCAATTCAAATCTATTCCATCCCCAAGCAGAGCTTCACCCCTCTAACGTTGCAGACTTGTTTTGATTCTTTTTCCCGCAATTGATGTATGAAATGTATGAAACCACAAAAGGATATATTTTCCATAACGAAACTTTTCAAAATATTGATATTCTCTTTGACTTAACTGCTAAGATATGAAACCTATCTAGATATCTTTCTGTGACATCGTTAAATCAGTTCGGGATCTTGTATCCTTGTGAAAGTGATATGGTGGGGGCCTCCAGACGTTTGTATCATTACTCCCAGAAGCTGCCACGGTAGTCACTCAAGTTGTCCCCGTGGGCTCTTTAATGTTGTAGTGTGTCTCAAGTTTAGAAGGTTTCAGCAGATTCTGTAGTTTGTCACAGGTTTTCCCTCTGGTGTTTAGGGAACCAATCATCTGCCTTTTTGAAATCCGAATAATCAGGGGGAAAGAATTCTACAGGGACGTGTAACTCTTTGTGTTGAAATGCTTAATAGCTTGATATATTCAAATTTATCATCTCTAATAGGAATTGTACGAGAGCATGGACACTAAAAAGGTGATCTGTTTTGTTTTCTTTTCATTTGAACAATTCAATATTAGTTCCCGTGAAAATCTATGTCATTTTGATGTTTAACTTGCAGGAGCATTTAGCCCAGTTTTGTATAGTTAAGCTGTACATGTATAGTCAATGTATCTGGGGACCTGAACCATTAGTGAATGTATCTGGGGCCCTGCACTATTCGTCAATATATCTGGGGCCCTGCACTATTAGTCAATGTATCCGAGGCCCTCAACTATGAGTCAACACATCCAGGGCACTGAGCCATAAGTCAATGTGTCCTAGGACCAGTTTCATTAGCCAACGTCCATGGCTCTGTACAATTAGTCCACGTGTCCTGGGCTCTTTCTGTAATGTGTCCTAGGACCAGTTTCATTAGCCAATGTCCATGGCCCTGTACAATTAGTCCACATGTCCTGGGCTCTTTCTGTAATGTGTCCTAGGACCAGTTTCATTAGCCAATGTCCATGGCCCTGTACAATTATTCCACATGTCCTGGGCTCTTTCTGTAATGCATGATAACTACTTCTGGCCTTAGACCAGGTTATGTGAACACACCGTCCAGTCTACTAAAACCTTTCCCAGAATTCAGATTTTGGAAGAAATGACAAACATTTCGCAGCCTGCCGTTAGTAGAGCTCAGTTCAATAGTGTCGAACTTTCCGACAGATCTATACTCATCATGAGATTTTGCTTTGGGAAGAAACGTACTTACATCGACTTCATTATCATAAGAGGGTTCCAAGGACTAGCATTGATACAGAAAGGATTGTGAGTGATTACAGCCTTAAAGAGTTATTCATGGACAGATAATGGCCGATAATCCTGATAAATGGTCCTATAACCTTTATCAACACAAACTAAACGGATCTCAATATAAAGAGAAATCACATTGGGTGGGAATCTATTCAAGATGAAACATCAACAACGTTGTATACAAAGTGAATTGATCAACTTAATGTGTGTGGGTGTATGCGTGTGAATGTGTGTTCTATATGTGTGTCTGTGGTTAACTTCAGTAAGTGGACATCATCTCTAGTACATATTACATTGTACCTTGGCTCATGGCTTACCAGGCTAGTATAGACATAATCTGTATCACAAAAGAAATAACAATCAAAGCCCCACGTTTAAATTTGCAATCATTACCAGTATTGATATACTCGTTTGAAAATGACAAAAAAGGCCTACTTTGTACCAAACGTGAACTTGAAGCAAACAGTTATGATGTCATAGATTTTTGAAAGCCGACTCCCAAACCTGTCCCCTTAGTTCCTAAAATTTTCAACTTTAATCTGCTTTCATTACTGATGAACAGTTGCAGACTAGTTTAATAATGTCCTAATACTGGTCAATGAATGGGGTTTTATTGTTGTAAGCACAAAATTAACTCTGCCACCCTGTAAATATATAATATAAAACTTGTGAATATATAATATAAAACCTATAAATAGATAATATGAAACCTATAAATAGATAATATGAAACATGTGAATAAAGACACTCAAACAATGAGGGATGTATCTACCCCCTTCATTCCATATTAACACCTCTTGAGAAAAAAAAGCCTAGCTTCGAGCAGATAGCATTTAATTTCTTGCATTAAAGTTTTGCTGATATGATTAGCCCGTTGATTGCTCGACTAATTAAGTTGTGATGGTAACTTTCTCTGGAGGAGAAGGTATCCCTAATTGGATTCCACTATTGCATTCATTCATAATTGCTTAATTAGACACCCAGTCAATTTAATAAACTGCATCGAACCCAATATCCTCCCAGGAATGTGCTGCGAGGATATGCCATTATTCTGAAAACCATTTGAAAACAACGGCTTAGTCATATGAGATTTCCTGGCCTGTCAAACTTGATAAATTGAGCGGTAATTGAGCTTAGAAGCATGGCTGCCTGGCAAACGTGTGGCTTGTTTACGAGAGATGGTGGTATTCCCGTTGCCATTATCAAGCCATTAGACTCAAGACGATACAAATCAAACAAGGCCTTCCTCCCTCCATCCGAGGAGCCCTTGAGCATTTTCCGCCTCCTGCTTCCTACTCCTCCTCCTCTTCTAAAATTAAGCTACTTGCTACTTTCATCCAGATAATGATTAGATTCAGTAACCCGTACAGCTGATTACATATTGACGTTAAAATGAGTTATTATCCTGTAAATGAGTGTTTAAATCAGCTTTTGCTGTTGATTTTGGTCACTTTCCGACCGAATTTGATACTAAATCCCAGAGCGTTGAATCTTTTTTTTCAAACCTTGACTAGTCATTAACAATATTGAAGAAAAATGATAAAAAGGAAAATAGAAAATTACAAAAATTTGAAATTTGAAATTTGCCTTTGCATTTGATTAACCTTGTATGGAAAAGGCTATCTGGGTGAAAAAATGTTTAGAAATGAAAGCATCATAACTATAATATAAAATCCCAAATGAACATTCCTCTGAGGCATGATAATTAGAATGGTGTCTTCATTTGATAGATGGCAGTCTTAATTTAAATCATCCTTGGAGGTTCCTCAAACTTGTCATAAAGTACTATAACGCAAGCACTAAAAGCTGCTTTCACACAATACAGCAAATGTCTTTGGAGGTATTCGGTAGTAAGGTTAATCAAGGGACAACAAAGCAACACAAGTATGGTTTATATGTTGATAAACGGCGGCTTTAAAATTCATACTTCTATTCGCGGTTAGCAAAGCCTAGAGTCATTTTTAATTTATCTTAGATTCACTAAGAGAGACCAATTATACTCAAATATTAAGGCAAGGTGTTTTTGGTGTCCGTGTACAGGCAACTATGTTAACGTTAACTGCCATTTTCAGAATATAGCTATATAATAGGTTTCAGAAGATTTGTATGAAAATATTACGCGAACCAAAACCGCAATTGAATCATAGTAGAAATATTTCATTAAGAACAAACATAATTAAAATAGAAAAAGTACTTTTTCCCTGTGATTAGTAGAAAGTTATTAAAGAAATGTAAAAATCACAATTTAACTTTAATTGTTTGTAATTTCTTGTAATATCCAACAAACCGTGATTGTCTTTGTATATTTTCTACTGTGATTATCCTCTTCTGTTTAAGTCAAATAGAACTTTTAGCTAGTTTTCACTTCATGTGACCCTTGGGCCCCACCTGCTCTGATTTTTTGTTTATCATGGTTGAACAACTTCTGATGAATGATGACATCTCAATCCAAAAATACTTTCATCGATAATTACTCGTAACTATCACAGAAAATTAATGTCCCGAGAATGAAGAAAAAAGAAGAATAAAGAAAGAAAAAAAACCCCCAAAATAAACAGACACAAGAAAGAAGCATATAGTAGATGCTTTGTAACCCCAGTATAAACAGACACAAGAAAGAAGCATATAGTAGATGCTTTGTAATCCCAGTATAAACAGACACAAGAAAGAAGCATATAGTAGATGCTTTGATAGGAATTGGCAAACAGCGTTCTTTTATAATTTGGATGAGATGTAATGTAATGCAGGGCAGGGTCTCTAGAGAGGCAGTAGAAAAATTACAAACTTCAACAGTGGAGCAAAATGATACTAATGATGACTCTGGGAGGTCGTCCGGGGACCAGTAATTAGTAAACAGCCTGTAATAGCCATGAAACATGAGAGGATGGGTAATTGCTGGGACGGATTAAAATCTGGTGAGAGCGTGGCGCTTGCAAGACACCTCCAGCATTGGTCGTTGTCGTTGCGGGAGCAGTAAGACACAAAGCAAGGCGCCGACCAGTTGTTCAGTGACAATCTTTGGTACGCTCTAAAGATTGGTGATAATTACCATTCATTTGTAGATTGCTATGGAGAGGAGGAACAACTCCACTGTATACGACAGAGGGAGACGTTCACAATGGGAGTTCATTATGTCCTACATTCCAATATATAGGATAGAATCTGACCTAGACTTGAAAGTTGTTAATCAGTGACATTCCCAGTCAAACTGAAATAACAACAACAACCATCCAAGTTTTGATTGCTTCTATAAAATGGCTTTGTGCGAATGAAGATCAATTTCAATTTGAAAAAAAAGTTGTCAAATAAATAAATAAATAAAGATATATTCCTATTTTCAATGGCTACTGCAGTTGAAATTTGTGTCTGGAAGGGGGGTGGGGGGGGGGGTGATGCCCTACTGAGTGAGAGAATATTGATGACCAGAATAGAATAGTAAAGATCTGAGATTGATATCCTGGTAATATAAAACAGGTACAAATTCACTGACATTGGAAATTAATGGAAACATAAAAAAACTGCAAACTCTTTTAACTCATCAGAAATTGATAAGTATTAATTTGAAATCAATTTCTATATTGAATGAGGGTTACCATGAAGGTTCTTGTTATTATCAAAACCATTAACTGAATTGCACTGGGTTATAGTAATGCCAATCACTAATGTCAATTCAATGCTTCCCAACACTGATTGTTAATAGCTATGTACATTTACCACTGGAGATCTTTCACCGTTTGACATGAAGTTTCCCAGTGCCCCAAAATGATTGCAGAAGTAGGTAAGTTTTTGAAAACATGCAGTAGGTTCAAAACAAAATGTGAGGATAGACACTAAAAATGTAGGTCATTTCTTATGGCAACTAAATTATTAATGTTAACATTTGGATGTAAACCAAGAGTGGGTGAATGATTCCACTTCAACTATACAATGACAATGTTTGTCAGAAAAACAAGAAGGAAAAATGGAGGCCAAAGATGATCAGACGCTGGTATTTTTAACTTGAAGTTCTTGTTACCATTAAACAAGGAGGACCTGAGAGGTGGGCACCCCTGGGTTTGATAATTATGCCACAGCTTCACTCACAGTAACAAATCGGAACAACATCAACAGAAACGATAGGCGGTCTCTAATTCCACAACAAAAACCAAACCAAGGTAAAAACTTCCTCCTCCCATCAGCCATTATGAAACCTTTGACCTTTTCAAATTTGATCATCTTAGCCAATCCTACTGGAGTTACCACCTTCAAGCCCTGTGCAGTAGAGCATACTATATCGCACCCTCTTACCCCCCTGGGGGAAACAACCATCCTCTGTCCTCCCGAATGCCTTTCCACAAATTCACCCTGTCAGCTTAGATAAGCCAGTCTAACTCAGACTAATGGGACACTTGTTGTGCTAATTTCCTGCCAATTTGAGCAAATTACTGCTAGCTGAGTGCCAAACCCTGGTGCCTACCTGCTCAAATCGACATTGACATGCTGAAGGAGCGCATCAACGCAGTCCTTAGCGTTTATGATTACGACATTATTCTTAATTTAGATCTCTTTACTGCATATCTAATGGGATCTGCTCTATCTCATTAGGGAAATGACTGAGTTGATGGCATTAGGGAGAGCTGAAATGTAACTTATCACATTAATCTGCTCAAAAGACTACATATTCTTTGGGGGTGGCCCTCTCTTCGAAACGTAGTATCCCGCTAGCACCCTGAACAGGCGAACAATAAAAATGACTGTTCCTCCAAGCGAAATGAAATCAAGCAATCCCATCGGGAAGGAAAACAAACAGGAATTCCTGAAGCTACCTTTGGGGAACAGTTAAATGCGATTCCCTGATGCAACGCAAATTTACAATTTCCATCACATGATTGCTAACACAAGGCATTTTTCTTTTTTATTGCAAAGTTGGTTACAGGGCACTCAGAAAGACTTGTCACTGACTAGAAAACAAGAATATTTCAACTAGACAATTTACTTCAATTTCATCCAATTTTCTTCAAATTTAAAACGTTTCTGTGAATGTGGCCCTAGGGGCCAGTCTTGGCCTAGATTCTCGAGCAGGAATAATACTTGTTTGATTGTAGAATGATGAGCATAGTCTGTTAAGGTTGTCCAACTATGCTTCTGTAAATTAATATAATGGCATTTATATTGTCCTGCTGACTTCTTTAGACAGTCAACATCTGCCTCACTCAAAACTGTTCTTCATGCCTTGCTATGACAAGAGGCATTTGGTACCTGTTATATATGCCTTCAATACCTGCCCCCATAAGAGAATAAATGCCCCTTCCATTGGAACACTGAGCATATTGATATGACAGACTACTACAAACCAACTAAACAGGCATTTAGTGATTAATGAACTAATTAAAGCACTAAATGTCAGAATCTTTTCAATTCAAGGTAAAAGACATTTTTCCCCAGGGCTACAAATAGTAAAGGTTCAAGTGTTATAATATCTTCTGAATGGGTTATTCAGCTTAATGAAAGAAGTGGGATATCTAGCACTCTACAATCATCATCAAACAGCTCAATAAAAGAAGTGGGATATCTAGCCCTCTACAATCATCATCAAACAGCTCAATGAAAGAAGTGGATGACTAGCACTCTACAATCATCATCATCAAACAGCTCAATGAAAGAAGTGGATGACTAGCACTCTACAATCATCATCATCAAACAGCTCAATAAAAGAAGTGGGATATCTAGCACTCTACAATCATCATCAAACAGCTCAATAAAAGAAGTGGATGACTAGCACTCTACAATCATCATTATCAAACAGCTCAATGAAAGAAGTTGATATCTAGCCCTCTACAATCATCACCATCAAACAGCTCAATGAAAGAAGTGGATGACTAGCACTCTACAATCATCATCATCATCATCATCATCATCATCATCATCATCATCATCATCAAACAGCTCAATGAAAGAAGTGGATATCTAGCACTCTACAATCATCACCATAATACCATACCATAAGATTCTGATCTCTGAACTAAATATGGAATATGATTCAATTCCGAGCACTTACCTGGAATGCTTTGTGTTGTTCCCTCTCGCGAGACTGTAAAGAAGATAAAATATTTGCAAGAATTACAATGAAAAGTAATAATGTTATAGGAGAGTGAAATACTCAATTATGCTTGCCATACTGGAAGTAAAATGTCAACAATCATTTTTAAATAGCTGTGAGGAGTTTGCTCTAGGATATGTCTATCAAACACTGACCAACATTGTTTTTTGAATTAAAACAATTTCATGATTTGTATGGATTGCTGACAGTAGGAAATATGCCTTAGTTCATACAAAGAACTGAACCAAATCCTTGACTGTTCATAACAACGATTTATGTTTCGATTAAGCAATAAACTATTGCATTTCTGTGCAATTAATCATGGTATACTTAAGGACTAGTTAATCTGGTCTACAATTAATATAGCCAGCTTCAAAACTTTGAACAAAGCAAGGCTTTGTCTGCTAGAGCAGAATTTGTACCATCGACCTGGCCAATACAAGCAATAATCTATTTGCTTTTTCAAAATTTGGTCATACTTGTTGAGTTTGCAGAGAGCTTTTGGTCAATCAGAAGAAAATGTAATTAATATTTGTGAAGAAGATATGATAAATACAGTGATTCTGTTTGACTTACCAGCTGAGGGGAAACAGGGGGTAGGATGCCGCTCCCTGCGATGGGTGCCGGGGGCACAAACGCGTGGGTATGTTGATGCTGGTGCATATGCTGATGCATGTGAGTTTCTCTCATAAGGGGCATGAGTGGGGGGTATGTGGTCATGCTCTGCTGGTTGTGGATGAAGCGACTGTTCAGTTCCTGTATGAGTTCTTGTTGTTGGTTACCTGTTACCAAGAAATAAGAACATGCTGGAAATTGGGCTATTAACTAATTTAGACTAATGAGCACCATACCACTGGTAACTACAACCATACTTTTAAGTATGAAAGAAAACCTTCTAAGCAGAACAAAAACATGAAGACAAAACCTCAAATTCACCATTTCAGCTTATTGTTTCTTACCTGATGATGAGACCATTTATCAATGGTTGCATTCTGCCAACACTGGGCAAGTCACATGTCGACAGGCTCAGCTTGCCAATGCTGAAAAGGGCCATTTCTCAACAAATTAAAAAAATTAACACACACCAGGGAAAAATTGATCCAGCATCGCATCGCAAAATAGTCAAGTTGCTATACAAGTGTAAAGATGTAGCAGTTCCTTACATAGGAACTAGTGTTCAAAAAGAAAAATTCTGGTCCTTTGAAAATGCTTCACAAAATGTGAACACTAAATTTTTCCCAGCACACTCATCAATATCGTTTTCATTGTTCTGCAACAAATCAAACTTAGTGTTTGTGTCAGATAAATGTTGTCCAATTACATGATGCAAACGTGATAACAAACTCCTTACCTTTTGAATAGGAAAAATTGGGGCCAGATTCAGCTCCAAATGGGTTAGCGTTAGGAGTGGCTTGTGTTGGCATTGGTAATGCTGTTGATGTCAGGGGTGTCTGGGGTCTCACACTTGCAGCTGAGAACATACTATGGGGGTTCTGATGAGGAGGTGGTAGGCAGGGGGACAGGCGATAGGATGAAACTGGGCCTTGCACTGTACCATAAGGTGGAGGATGGTGTGAGGATGGACGAGGGGGTTGTGTGTTACTGCTCCCAGGCTGGTTACTGCAAACAAGATAAAATAAATCTTTCTAAACATCTATTTCAATAATCAATATCTTCAGATAAAAACTTGAATACGAGGCTAGGTAGTAATTAATATAAACAGACAAAAACTTGTACTGGTAGTGAATAAAGATAAACACCAGTGCAATTTGAAGTAAATTATCTTTTCCATCAACTGCTGTACACAATCCTCGAAACTTGTGCTTGTTATGACCAGCATATCACTGCAACTGTTGCATAAACATATTACATGTTACGTTACATGTATCATTTACAATGCCTCTCTGAAAGACAAACATATTTACGTTTCTTAAACACACAAGTTGGTTCAAAGATGGATGTTATATTCCACAAATATTCCGTTTCATGAGCACTATTATTTCAATCTTGTTGAATCTCTGTTTACACGGTCAGCTCGACACTACTATCTGCTGGACTCATAAAACGTCTCCATCCATAGTCATTTCAGACAACCTGTTTTCCCGCTTTTTTGAGTAACGTACACAAAGCTAAGATGTGAGTTTCATAAATTATTCAAGAGTCCTATCTGCAATGCATTGCTATGTCCTGGTGGGTTAGTTTACACTGTATGTGAGGCGGGTGATGCTGATAGTACTGCATGGCTACGTCTTTGTCATATTAATACCAAGCAATACTGATGTCTGTTTAAACAACTTGCAAATTTATGAGCAAGCGTAGTAGTCTAGAGTGTATACTAATGTAAACAGCTCTGGGTATCAAGAAACATAACCAAAACAAGTGATATACCAAACTCATCTCATACAGCAGCTCTACTCATCTTGAATAAAACATCTGCATCTCTCTCCTAGAGAGGCAAAATGTTTAGCACCGAGGAGCAGTGGAATTCACCCAAAGATTAGGAGGATCAAATAACTCAATTTGTTGGAAGAGATGCCTGCAGATGTAACCAGTCCAATATTACATAAGCGGCTATAGATATTGCAGAGAGTTGATTGGATAATTGTCCTGATTGGTCAAAAGTGCAGTAAATGTAATCTATGATCTTTGTAACATAACTGTCAAAAATTCAATGAAACCACATTTAAAACTCATTAACTATGCCAAGTGTGATACATCATCACACTTTGGCTTTATGTGAGGAGGCAAAAGCTGACGTTAATCTCTGGAGTGGGGGTTATTAGTGTGAGGAGAGGGGGGGGGTTGTCTAAATTAGAATAGCTTCATAACGATTGAAAAGTTTAAAACTGCAAATGACCCTTCAAGAACCTAAAAATGAATGACAGAAAATAAAATGTGTCCCTACGATAGCTGATGTTTACATGACTTCAAGGCTCAACAGCTGGGAAATTTTAAGTGATTCTTAGAAAATGTGTACATTTGAAACTGACAAACCAAACTTCAATTATAACAGAAGGTTTTTCACTCCTGGCAACAATGCAAAAGATATATATAGAAGACAATGTAATGTTTCCTTAATAACATACATTGGTTCAAGTCTCACATGCTGGCACAGAGACACATGGAGAGATCTATTTCTGGTTTAGCAAAGGACACTGTGTCATGTAAAAGTTAACATTTCTATTAATGCTATATATGTATATTTTTGCCCTTTTCACATGAACACCTGTTTTCTGGGAATTGGTAGACTGCAGGGAATCCATCTCATTTTGAAGCTGGCAAGGAAGAGGGGCAGGTGTTATCAAAATGCAACTTTTTGCAGCAAATAAACTTTAAAATCTTAATTCTCATGTCAACTACCAGGATAAAACTTGTATCAAGGTGTCAATAATTAACAGGAAGAAGGTTCTCCATCCAATCACAACTATAGAGCAAACTGCTCTTTGGGTGTCTTCAGCTTCCAATATTCTATCATGATAATATATTGAGGTCTGGTTACACAACGTTATCCAATAGTCGTCACATTGTTCAATTGCCTTCTATATGAGCTAACTACAGAAAACTGCCCTGCCTCCCCAAGTTCCAAAGATGTTTGTTGGGTGGTGTTAGATAGGGATCAGTGGTGCCTGACAGTGTTTATGTCATTACTCCAGATACTATTCAATATGGATTTAGCAAAATGACAAAATTACTTAAATTCATAAAAACATTGTCGGTAACATCTACCACATGTGATGATTACCCGACTGTTAACCTTTAAAATGCCACTTTTTTTCTATTGCCTTTAATCACTTTTCTTTTTATTGCTGTTGTTATTGTTGTGTCATAACTTTTTATACCCTCCTATTTATAATTGTATTTTATGCTATGTATACTGGAATGAAGGAAATTGAAAACTGAAACTGTACCAAGTGATTGGAGATACCTGCCTACACCAACCAACCATATCATCCTCATTTACATTTGTAAGAAACTAAAACCACACCATTATTTGACAGCTGAACGAGCCAGAAAGATAAATGGAACACCATCGTATAGCTGAACATAGAAAAATACTAAACAACTGTTTGGACAACCCACTCTGACTGGAGATACCTGGATAACCACAAATGTAATCACTGCCATTCACAATTATAACCTAGAACTGATACCGCACCGTGACATGACAGCTAAATGGGCCTCCCTATTAAAGCTGGTACTGAAACACAAAAGTATAGCAGGTGTATTTAGCTGACCGCAACCAAACACCGTATATGGACAATAACAAACCAACAGCTGTACGTGATAAGTCTGATTCTCTGAATAAAATACTCAGTGTGTTACTGCTGTGTGTAGCATCCTGGTAATTGAAATTACCACCACTGGATTCATCTCTGCATGTCTACTGTATCTTCAGAATAAATAAAACTCTTGATTCTCAATGTGTTTACAGTATCATTGCTGACAGTATCTACCAGCTTCCCCAAGCTTCTTGGATAATACTAACAACATACATCAAATAACCCCCCCCCCCCCAGGAGTACAGTCAGACATTGTAAGGGGTCACCCAATAAATGTCGGGTGAGCCAATCAGAACCTCTGCAGAAACCCACAGTGAG
Organism: Apostichopus leukothele; assembly: GCA_010014835.2. Taxonomy (NCBI): domain Eukaryota; kingdom Metazoa; phylum Echinodermata; class Holothuroidea; order Aspidochirotida; family Stichopodidae; genus Apostichopus; species Apostichopus leukothele. Next base: position 500,249 of record JAAAKB020000027.1, read on the forward strand.
CAGGTATTGGATGGTGGTGGTCTTGATGATAATATCTACATAAGTCAAACTATCAATAAACCCTTGACATGAACTTGGCCTTACAAGGTCATTTAGATCAAACCCTTGGAGAAGGTGATGTTAGCAGCAGACCTTGAAATTACACAGATGCCCCAAAAAGGCAAGGTCAAACATATTACGATTTTAAAACACTGGTAAACTGAACAGATTTAAGCCTACTGGGTCATTGGTGATACAGAACTGCAGTGACCTGTTAAAAGAGGTCACATAAGTATGTTGACCAAAGTTATGTTATTTGCTGTCAATGTTAAAGTGATCAGGGAACAGCCAGTTCTACCTACCTCTAGTCACTTTAAAAACACCACTAGCCTCCACTAGTTGCTCGCTTTCTGTATCACTTTACTACTTATCATGTCAGACTTGCTTTATACTGTAGTGTGTGCCAGAAGAGAATCGTACTAGTGACCTCAGTTTCTCAATGTCTGCTCTTAGTGACTAAATTTGCTGTTTATGTCCACTAGCTTCAAACTGGTACCAGGATGATGCTACAAGATTAAAGAATGTGGTGGCGCTATAACAACTGTGGAGTGAAAGGTGATGGTGCAACACAATTGCATAATGTGTAGAGTGGGCCTATATACTGTACAAAGGCAGGATGGAATCAGAGCTATTCCTAACACTAGAATTAGTTAACACACGGTTGGAATGAAGGGGAGTAGTTCAATGGTTATTTCATCTTAGTACAAGGTGTGTTGAAGTGATTCAGATTGGAAGATGATCATAACCAGTATGCAGCTAGCTGGACACTGTAACTGTAACAAATATCTAACTTACTACAACAACAAGACTGTTTCACATACAGCAGATCCATTCACCAAAGAAGAGGAAATATCCAGATAATGTTACAGAGAATAAAAATGAGACTAAAAAGTTTGAAATTGCCATTAATTGCTAACAATAAGTATGATGCTGGAATGTACTTTCTACTTAATATGCAAATCAGACCTACTTTAAGATTATTCTGTCTGCATGAATCATGAATGTAATCTTATCTTGTCATATTTATCATGTTTGTGCAGCCAGCCGTCTATTAGTGGAGACGATTGCATCTCTAGGATTAAACATACCGCCAACTATCCAACCAACGACTCCACTAAAATCACCATATCTGCAGCATTGATTGCTATTACTGATATCAACACTGAGAAGGAGAAATACAGCTGGAACTGAAAAGTACTGGATATATTCCCAACTTAGGAACAGTGTTTGTTAGCAACAACAAACACAAAGTCAATAATTAGTTTTTTTGCACAAATATTGTCAGAATTTAAGAAACTGAATTGATTTGTTATTTAATCATGTTGTCTTATCTTCTTATTATTATAAAATGATAACAGTTGTGATAATTAGTGCCAGTAACAGTGAGATCCAAAAGAAACCTTAAAACTGCTCAACAGTTGACTAGACAGCACTACCATATATAGTAAAGTACAAAGATTAGTAAACTGTTAAAATGCTAGCCAGATGAACCAAACCTTGAATAATCTGTAATTAGAAATATACAAAAAACCTGAGCTTAATCCTAAACTTTTCACAAACAAAGTGTAACCTGATAGATTCGACCATATTGAAAACAAACCTGTTAGGAATGAACAAAATATAAGGAAAATTGTTCCCACACTTAATAGATGGCAGTACTGTGTGCCAAATATGCTACAAAAGTTAACAAATATGCTAGAAAAGTAAATTAATGGTCACACAGATCCAAACTTCACCAATAATCTGACAACCTCTCTCAAAGAATTTTCTCTTATTAAGACATGCTCCAAGCTTTTACACTCTTCATTGTCTGGGAATAATGAAAGGGAGGGGGGGGGGTGGTGGTGTGGGGATTAGAAATTCCTCCAGAGAGTATACTTTTGAAAGAAACTAGCAATATTTGCTTGCATTTATTGGGTTCTCATGTGATCTAATAAACAGATGAGCATCAATTTCCTAAATGGACTTAAAGATCTAACAGCAGAAAAATCTATGTTAATCATTCCACAAGAGTTGTAGAAGAGTGCATTATCGAACAATCCATGTTAAAGTTAAACGCGGAGTGATGTGAATCTTGAAAGGAGATTCTGTCTACAGGCCAGCAGTCATGAATGAGCTGACATCCTGTACATAACTAGAATTCAATGTGAGGGGCTTCATCAGGATATCGTTAATTGAAGGCAGCCTCAGAGATAAGGCTGCAGGCCAGAGATGGTGATATCTTGTAAACATGCACCAATTGGAAGGTGCTGATCGTGTTATCTGAGAGCTTGACATTGAAAAAACAAAATGGATTTGTCATCATAGTATGAAGGGTATCGTAACAAACAAATCTTTACATCGCAGACAGATAAAATAAGTAGGCTGAATCACAGGTCAGAAGATGAAGGATATGTTACAGATTATAGTCTAAAATAGTCTAATAGTCCAAGGCAGTCTAATATAGTCTAATAGTCAGAGGCAGTACAATACAGTCTAAGGCAGTCTAATACAGATACACTGAAATATGCTATACAGAAAGTAGAAACAGATTTAGGGCAGCTGCAGTCTGCAAGGGTTACAACTGGATTCAAACTCAAAGACTGATATGTTAGTTACTAGCCTACTCCGACCAAATCTGCATATCCTGTGAAAGTCAAATTGTCGGTCTAATGTTAGCCTCTACATATATATGTGAAAGTCAAATTGTAGGTCTAATGAAAGGCTCTTCATGTGAAAATTAAATTGTAGGTCTAATGTTAGGCTCTACATATATGTGAAAGTCAAATTGTAGGTCTAATGTTAGGCTCTACATAGGTCAAATGGTTAGGCTCTACATACAAACATCAGCAAAACAGTAAGCTGTCTTTCTTGAGGTTGACTGATGTACGTCTCTAACTGTTACACAGTAACTTAACAACGTCAGTGATGATGGAAAGATACTGTATTACATTGGTCTTACTTTTGTGTTGTGGTAAAAGTCAGCAATATGTTTGAGGCAGCAGCAGCAGCTCTTACTCAGATACGATAGGTACTGCATTGAGTGATGATTAGTACAGATCTTCATTCTGTTTAACAGTTGACTGTCCCACACAGCCAATCCAAGCCTCCTTGTGATTTGCAACATTAAAGTAGGCTTTTGTATCATGGATGTTCGTCCATTAAGGTAAAGTACATGTCAGACCTGCACATGCCTTTATAGTTGACTCCACATAGTAATGCCTCATTAAAGAACACAGTCACAAGACGCCTAATCAGAACATAAACGCAATGTTTTGGAACGATGATCTGCTACACAGGTTTCGGTCTCCTATTATTTTTTAGACAGGATGGAAATTTATATAACGGAATAACATCCTTATTGTAAACTGTGCATCTGCTGCTGTTAATCTTGTTGGAGAAACACCAAGGGGGGATGTGAAGCCACAATGGTCCTTCTAACTACCCCTATACTCCCTAACAAACCCATGAGGAGAGGGGGGGGGAGGGGTGAGGAAGAGAGGGTACATGTTTTGATGACTCAATCCATACCTTTGCCAGACTGGTCCTCTACTATAGCACCTCTCCCGTTCTCTTTTCCTCTCGGCAGCTTTCTCTCTTTCGGCGTCTACTTGCCTCTCTTTCTCTTTGCAGGCTCGCTCCTGTTCCTGGCTGGTAACTTGCCGCTTGTCGATGTCCGTGGCAGGCTCCGTGGACTTTGAGGATGTGTGTGGTGCGTCTGTATGAGTATGTGTCTGTGTGTTGGTGCTCTCTTCCCTGGCTGGCTTGTAGTTGGTTGACACGATAGAGGTGGAGGCAGTGCTTATGGTAGTTGTAGTAGTAATTGGTCTAGTGGCAAGGGGTTCCTGGCTGGATACAGAGTCGGGACTGGTCCCGCCGTTTGTCTGAGTTGACTTAGCTGTCACATTGGTGAGTGGATCCCCTAAAGATAATAAAAAGAAATAAATTTACATGAGGTAAGTATACTGTATATACCGGAGCAAGCATTGCAATGTTCTTGTGAAAAATAGTCCCATGTTTCATTGTGTTGATAAAACATACTGTAGCCCTGTTGCTTATTGCAGACTATATACATAACTAGTTTTCAATTGAATGGGAGTACGTACAGTATATTGGAGGGAACAAAAATCAAACTAACAGATTCAAGAATTTTGAATCTGGATAATTTTCCTCAATGACTAATTCTTACACCTTGCTCAAACAGACTTTCTGAGAAGAAAAAAAAGTTGAAAATCAGATCACATGACATTCTAGAGCTAGTTCTGGTTCATGCAGAACACCAGCTTGTGTAAACCAGGTCAATAGGCCAGCCTGGCAGCCTCCAGCAAAGTTAATGATAGAAAAACACCAAAGGGCTAAACAACTTAACCCAAAGAACGGTTTAATACTGGTCATATATCCGACTTTTCCAAACATGACACGTTTAACATCAACACAGTTATTCAAACCCTTACAACAAGAATATTAGGTTAGTGTGTTACCGTTTTGCATCCAACCCATTTACATCGGTTGACGCCCGCCTTGGTAATTCGGATTAAACAAAAAGCTAACTATAGCTCCAATTGTTTTGCCTGTCTCTAATTGTATGTTAACTCTAGTCATTACGGACACTGACAGACTCATACCGACTTCAATTTACCAATCCCACGTTTATGCGAGCCCCGCTGCTTCACCCCTACACGAACCTGCGAGTATTTTGATTTCATC
>JAAAKB020000027.1:527407-540446 GCA_010014835.2 Apostichopus leukothele
TCCAAGCTGCCATGCACCTGGCTGTACCAAACTGTTCCAGTTTTCATTAGAAATTAATTATATTAATTTCTACACAGTATTTAGATTTTATTGAGATACCGAGAGACCGTGTTTATAGATGTTCCCCTAGACGTTAGTTTTAGACGCCGGAACCCCCACCCCCGGTCCGGGTTAACCAAGGACGCATGATGTATCCCCACTAATAGACGCCATTCGTGGACTGAGGGACCGATCCTTTATTAGGCGAGATGGGCGACTCTCGAGTTATAGTTTAGTAGGCCTTTAGTGTTAGGTCATGATTGTCATGTGTTGATTATGTTTTAACTTTATTGTATTTTATATATTTTTAATTATTTTACACTTCGTATTTCACTTTTACCGTATGGTGAATAAATCATATTTACCCTGCGGATTACGATAGAACATTGTGTTTGTCCTCATTTTAATATACTTTGTCATTCATATCTTCACAAAGGCAGGCGACTCATCGCAGAATTTGAACCCCGCTTCCCTTGATCTTATGCATCTCGTGGTTGCGTTACCAGCACATAATTAGTCTTAAAGCTAAGTGTTACACACAAATTCAGAAAAATTGCTATTTGGTCTCCATTTCACTCTCTGCCAAACTGTGGACATACGATTTGGTGTTTACAAAGTGTGCTGTGTGTCACATTATAAACTATCTGGACTATGGAGCATGGTTGGTTTATTGTTACCTCTGCACTGCAGACTGTACAATATTATGAACATTTACTAAACATTCACATGAACAGCATTTGGAGTTGGCATGTTGGGTGCTATGAGGCATCCCTACAGCAGTTTGCTGACATGTTTACATAGAAACGTTTTGATAAGGAATGAAAAGCAATCTAGCACATTCAAACAAAGTATTTTACTCGGAATGACTGAAAGAAAAGCAATGTACTTATGATATTAAAGCCACAATTGAATTACAATGTGGAAAGGCAATGTGCTTATGATATTAAAGCCACAATTGAAGATCATGTATATTACAATGTGGAAAGGCTATGTGCTTATGATATTAAAGCTACAATTGAAGATAATCTATATTACAATGTGGAAAGGGGTGGGGTAAGGGATAGACTAGGACATTTTTCCTTTTGTTTACGTACCAACTGTTCATTTGGGGGAAAGAACAGCTTTTCATGTTCATAAATTTGCTACATGTCAGATCAAAAATATACAACTTAGACAGAAATGATATTGATTAGTGCATTTAAAGCAGCATGAGGCTTTAGCATTACCAGTGTGGCTGTAGTCTCTCAGATTCCAGCAAACAAACATATTGTGTTAACGTTACTTTAACAGTCACCCTTTAAATCTTTACAATGCAATCTTAAAGTATATATATCCCTTTCTGATCAGGAAATGTTGACTTAAATGACCTTCAATAATTTCTGCAAATAGACTACAATACTGAAACAAAAGGGTAAATGTCAAGCCTCTGGAGCGACAAACACCTAAACTGAAATTAAGATTGCGTTTTCGTCGTCGTTGTCGTAGATCTTGTTCGGCAGAGAGGAGAGAAACCTTCTCAAGTTCTTCAGAGTTATTTCCTTTAAACCAGCAAGACTTCCTACCCCACAATCAATACTGTGTTTACTCAGCTATTGGTCCGTACCTCCGGGAAACGAAATTGGGCAAGCCTTAAGTGCCACGGATCGATATAATTAAAAATGGATCAATGGTGATCGTGACGAAAGAGGGTTGCTTCAAAACCAGTCCGTGATAGGTTAAGTTTTATAAATGGAGCGGTCATTATAACCACAAAGGACTTGTAATCTCTTCGGGTTGTGATATGTTGGGTTGGTAAGCAGCAGAACTTTCATATATTTATATAAATATATCAATATATATATGTATATATATACTATGTTAATTTATAATGTGTGTCAATGGGTGACTGAATCATGCAATATATATGCTTCTATGATACATTTATTAATGTTATAGAAGTGCTATTGATTGATATCGACAGAGCGGTATCTTAAAGCATTTGCCACAGCCGTTGACTACAAAATGGTGAAGGTGAGATTGAGCTGAATGAACTAAAAGAAGACAAAAAGGAGCGTGTAAATAAGACATGTGTGTCATTACTCTTCGTTTGTTTGTTTGTTTGTTTGTTTGTCTGTTTGTCTGTTTGTATAATTTACAGATCTTCTCCAATATAAGCATATCCAGATGCCAATCAATAAGCTGCAACAATTGTCAAAAAGTTCACATTTGTAAACGTCTGGTTTTTTTCTTCAATTCTGAATGTAATCACGAGCTGAGATTGTCCTAGTCTCCAAATCTACGGATGCTCTGAATGGACAGATCAAAGACTGACTGTACTACTGTACTAATTATATTCACATATCCCAATTGTCTCAAGGTTGGTTAGACAATTAGAACACAAATGTCCATCCTGACTATAATCATGTATTTAGATAAACAGGGTGGAAAAAAAAAAATCTTTCTCTATAAGTTAATGTTCTATTTGGGTTTCTATTGATGTGTTGCTAATGAGAAGGAGCGAACAAAATATTTAACGAAGATGAATTTATAGATGAATAATTGCAAACAAACACACAAAGAAATGTGAAGGTCACAAACTATGGACTTGCAGCCAAACCTGAAGTTATTCTTGAACTCACTGTGTGCATTTAATGAAGAAATGACCTTCAATAGGACATAAAGAACAAGACCAAAGGAAAATATAACTGGCTGAGTGGACCATCAGGGAGAAAGATGAGAAGAAATTTGGTTGGAACTCATTTTTATCGGTGACAGCGAACTTAAGACAAACCGAAACGTAATCCGCTTCCGATGAACTTGAGGACTTTGGCCATCTGCAGAAGATGAACACTGCTGTTGGGCAGAGGCGCATAAATTGATTAGAAATGGAGGTTTTTGTTTCTTCTGGAAATGGCAAAGGGATACAACTGCTGCTGACATGGCCTTAAGAAAACAAAGCTGTCGGACGTGACCTAATTTGAGAGATGCGCGGCACTTACAGGGAACATCTCCTTAAGCAAAGAGAAACACATGACCAGGATGGCGGCAAGAATCTTCTCACAATCAGCAGTAATATCAAAACACGGAAATTATTTTCAATGTTTTTTTTTTTATTCTCTTTCTCTTCTTTCCTTTTTTTGTGAATGTAAAGCCAAGGAGTCTGAAATGTGCTGAAGAAAGTTTAAACGAATGGAGAGCTCTACTGCTTCTTCAGTCTTCTTGTAGACAATCTACTTCTGTTCAGTGAATAAACAAACCAATTAGTTCAATTCTCAAAGATGAGAGGAATGGGACTTGTTGCTGATCACATCTAAATGGTTCCTTATGAACAAACACAGCTGTCTTGGGGCCCAAATTTTAAGTCAGGGAACTTTTAAGCCATATCTTTGAAATCTTAGTCAATCATTTACCTTTAGTTTAAAAGTAGTCATGGTGTAACAAGGTCAATTCTAGGTGTTCCAAATATCAGACAAAAAGGCTTTCTTTACATATATTATTCTGTTCAGAAGAGAATCTCTTTTGAGCATTTATGGATCTCATCAGGCCAATCATGTCTCTAATGGTCAGCTTCCACTCTCAACCCCAAGATTCCACTCTCAACCCCAACCTTCCCCCCAACCCTCCTCTGCCCCTAGACCCATTCTCTGCCAGTAGCCCCATCCTCTACACCTATCCCAAAGTAGGTTCTGTATTAAAGGCCTACACTTTCTTAGAAATTAAAACAAGGAGAATTTCCACCTCTAGCATTATGTTTTAATGAGAACTGACTTGATGAAAGTGAATTTTATCTTGCATGCCCATTTTCTCCCTCAAAATGATAGCCATGGTATTGTTGATATTACTCGCATATAAAAACAGCGATGTTTTTGTAAGTCATCATCCCAAAGATCCTCTAGCCTGCATGATGAGTAAAACTAACAAATTGTACACAGCTGAGCACTTTCAATAAACTCCTTCTTCCTCTTCTTGCTCTCCCCTCTCCTCCTGTAGACCCAAAGCAGATGAAGAAGGCAATGAAGAATGGATTGGAGCAGGTTAATGGCCTGTCACAATCCCATTCTAGGGAAAGCAGTAATGAAAGTTAAAGAGCTCTAGGTTTTTGTCTATGATTTTTAACTCAATTTGTACTCAACTTGGCTACCAAGACATCTGACAAAACACTTGAAGGTTGATGGCCCGTGGTCTAGCCTAAGATCATATCAATCAGCCGCTGAACTGTGGGCAAATACGCCTGCTGGGCTTTGGAAAACTAATTGCAGAGAAAACACGGCGAATTATGCTCATCAGTGCATCCTAAAGCCGCCACATGCTCAAGGAAAAACTCTAAACTGCCACTGGACTAGCCCAAGCAGAAAAAATGTCAATTCGAGCACAGTGCTAGAAAGGGAGGCATTCCGACGACGATGACGTTAATATTACTTTGGAGGACTTTAAAATGTTTGACCAGGAAAATGTGCTCATAAATGGTTAGGAGGGAAAACAATACTGAACAGCCTTGTGAATATCTCCGAGCGGTTGACTGGTAAAAAATGCACAATCTCAATCGTAGAGCCATTACCGACTATATCTTCCGGTCCAATGAACAGCAGTGAATTGATGAGAGTAAAAAGTCTCAATTAGACCATTTCGGGAAAGGATTTTTTCAGCTGGAGGTAAGCAATGTGCGGTCATGTGTGTATATTGTAAGATGACAGAGTCATTCCATTGAAGCTCTTCAACTCCCAGTCGGTGTTTAAGGAAACTTTCTTGACAACCTCTTATAGCAATTGCTTCCTTCTTCCTTTTGTTTTTTTGTCATTTTTAACATCAAAGAATCGTGACAACGGCTTTTATGACGCAACTCGATGCAACCGGTTTCTCGCTCTCACTCTTAATTTTAAGTGGATTTGTCTGATTGAGCGACCTAAGAGTACCAAAAACAAAGTCGGTTTCTCTCCGAATTAAAGTAGCATACAAATGAAAGACCAAACATGGTGAACACAGAATGCAGAAAGTCCTCTCAGACACCAGCGGGGCAGACTTTCACGGTCTTTGCAACCCTCACAGTGAAAACGATGGTCTAACCTGTCTACCTTAGAAGTAGTAATTCATCTGGGTGAGATACATGCATATGCATACCTCACTATAGCTTCATTCTACAACATAGTTCCCAACAAAAACCAAATTTAACATTAAGTATTTTAGACTTTTATAAACAATGTTAGATTTGGTTTGAGTTGGTTTGAAGATACCATCTAATTCATCCAGAAGAAAAAAAATGGTTGCCTGCAGCATAACCCCTAAAACTGTAATAAATTAGTATCCTACAAAAACAATAGGGATCATCTGCTTACCCTGACCAACATAAATACCAAGTATGACATCAATCACATATATGTCCTTCTTGAGATACCATGTTTACAAACTAGGGCACCACATACACATACACATACACACATACATCAGAACCAAAAATTGAGATCGCAATTTGATCAAATAAGTACAGAATTCTTTTGTTTAGTGAAGTTTCATGAGTGATTGATTAATAAATTTACATCGATTCTCAACATTTTGCCCTCAAGAAACTTTGCCATATCAGAATTAATCACAACCAAACAGCAAAAAATTTGATAACTTGAAAATGTTCAACTTTGCTTTCATTCATTTGGATATGAAATTTTACTGGTGAAGCAAATCCATAACTATGTTGGTACAGAATTTAAATATTCTGATAATCAACAAGACATGTACCAAAATCAAGTACAAGGTCTGCCTCAATAACCACATTAACAATCCATCCGTATCTGTGAACTAAGAGAAATATGACCAGGTCAGTGACTAAACCTCATCACGATGATGATAAGGCCATAAAACAACAAAATCTATGAAATCTTATAGTAAGTGCTGCATTTAAGCGGGTCAAGCCTAGAAAATGCTTAAACACGTCCCAAATCTGAAAGATTCCCAAGATCCTTTAATGCCAGCAAACATTTCATCAATAAAAACAATGGATTTTGCCACCACAATTAATGATTTCTCAACACCTATATGCTCAGTGGCAGCAAATCAATAAACACAATAGTCTCGCACCATACTCGATCAATACCATTTCCATCTGTCCGTCCCAAAAGAGTCGCAGTATAAACATCTTCACTGCGTTTAATCACCGAGGGAAAGTATGTTTAAAATGTTTGGAGTAGGTCGGAAACTCCAGGTCAAACCAAGTCAAGAACACAGTTCCTGTAGAGCTTCGTTCAGTAAATTAGGTACGTAGGTATCTGAACTTTTTTGTAATAATGCACGTACGATACACGGAGGAAAAAAATATTATGAAGAGTGTCGAAAAAGGAAAGCACATCTGGTTGAACCAGTCGATATATAGCAACAAGTCAAAAGGAAAGTGATTATTGGAAATAATGTATTTATTGCTATTATTAACTCACTAAAATCAAATGTTATTTCATAAACACTTCCCAAAAAAATTTACATTTAAGTGCTCATTTAAATATCCGACTATATTATCTGTAGTATGCATAAATAATTAAAGGACCTATGGGGCATTCTGGGTGTAGAAATTTCTCATGTTTTCTTATTTATTTTATTTTTAGGGATAAAGGGAAGGAGGGAGGTGGATGGGAAGTATGCCTTTGCCTTACAGAATTATAATTCAAATTACTGGAGTATCGAGGGGAACCACGAGTCCATAGAGACCAAACATTTGCTACATTAGCTCTGTACCATTTAGAGATCAAAAGGACAGTATACCTTTAAATTAATGCTCGATTGAAACAGGCCAGATGTGAAACAAATATCTATGAAAACGTTCATATTTGAGAAAGTATGGATATAAGGAAGGCAAGGATGTAGCCGTCTTCAGCTTCTTATAAATACCATCAGTCAACACACGTCGGCGGACGGAAGAGATGAGACGGTAACTACAATACTTAGACAATACAATTCATCTGATGGAATTACAATACCTAGACAATACAATTCATCTGATGTCTACAATATGCAGACAATACAATTCATCTGATGGAACTACAATTTGCAGACAGTACAATTCATCCAATGCGACTTCAATACCTAGACAATACAATTCATCCGATAAGACTATAAAATGCAGACAATACATTTAACTGATGGGTCTACAATAACCAGACAATACAATCATCTGAAGTGTCTACAATATGCAGACAATACAATTCATCAGATGGAACTACAATACCTAGACAATACAATTCATTTGATGTGTCTACAATATGCAGACAATACAATTCATCTGATGGAACTACAATATGCAGACAATACAATTCATCAGATGGAACTACAATACCTAGACAATACAATTCATCCGATAAGACTATAATATGCAGACACTACATTCAACTGATGGGTCTACAATAACCAGACAATACAATTCATCCACTGGTCTACAATATGCAGACACTATATTCATCTGATGCGGCTACCATATGCAGACAATACAATTCATCTGATGGGACTACAATACCTAGACAATACAATTCATCTGATGCAACTACAATAGCTAGACAATACAATTCATCTGATGGAACTACAATAGCTAGCCAATATAATTCATCTGATGTGTCTTCAATATGCAGACAATACATTCATCTGATGTGTCTACAATATGCAGACAATACAATTCATCCAATGCGACTACAATACCTACACAATACAATTCATCCGATGTGTCTACAATATGCAGACAATACAATTCATCCAATGTGTCTACAATATGCAGACAATACATTTATCGGATGGGAATATTCATCAGATGCGACTAAAATATGTGGCTTCATCTGATGCGATATTATTGTAATGACCTTGAGAAGATTCATTCATTGGATGTGTATAGACAAAATACTAAGTGCTCTTTACACAATTAGTAAAACCAAAACGAAAGGATATTTAACTGTTGTTTAATTCAGCTCCATTTGCGACTCATATGATAATAAATTAACTGTTCTCTTTCATCCTTTGTTATCGTAATTTCACATGCTCTTACTTCTCTTCAGTCCACTTCACTGTGTATTTCCGAGTCGAATCTGTGACCTTCACGTACCATTTCCGTTAACGAAGATACCAGGACTGACCATGAATTAGATAGCAGGCTGTTTGAGATTTCACATTCTGCCTATGATACACATGAAGCTATATCTATCGACATATCAACTAGGGTTTTGTCAAAAGGGAATTAACAATGCTGCTGGCAGGTTAAAATCAAGTGTTTTTCCCCTCCAAGACATAACTGCAATCAATAAATTATGGATTGACCCACAGTGGAAACTGTCTTTCAGCCTCTATGCCTATGTTTCCAGGCTCTATCTCTTTTATACTTTTTAGTCCACAAAATCGCTGGCGGTGGTTCAGACGGTGTGCTTAACACCTGACAACTCGTAGCTTTACTCTCGCTTGACTGTGCACCAGTTGTGTAGTGCATGCAGCATATATTACCAATACTGCACAAGCTCCACTGTTTGTACAATCAGGTGCTAGCAGATGGAGGGCATAAGTTTCATTTATATTTTGTTTTCTAACAAATGAAAATGCAGCTTAAATTTGTTTTGCTGTATGGCAACTGACATAATTTTGATTGGTTTTTTGAGCAATGAATGAACATCCATAGCAGGTTGCAAGTTTACCTGTGGTTACAGTGGCTAGTGTAAGATGCCAGTTTGTTTAGACTAGTGGTACCTTCCTACGTAAGTTTCATTTTACAGGACAATAAGAAAGTACAAAACTGCGGTGATGCCTTGCCACAGAATGAGGTGGTCTCGCGTTCTCAGCTCCGAGAGCAGATTAACCTTGATAACCTAGCTAGAGGCCAAACAAAATATGGGCACCATAGAAATACAGATTGGATATGATAGTTCTTCTTCCTTGAACTTCTCTTGCAGAAAAATATTTTTATTAATACAAAGTACAGCTCACCAAGCCTTTCATTTACAAAGCTTCAAAATACTTGCTCAAGAAGAAGGTATTGTAATACCCCAGGGAAGAGCATGCCCCAAAGGGGTAGGGTTTATATGGGAACATGATCTTGACAAAGACATGTTGACAAAACAAATAAGGAGTGTGTGTAGGAGATCTGACATGTCAAGAGAGAGAGTTAGTACATTCTATAGCCCGGGCTGCACTACAGCAATTACCTTAGGCTGTAGCTTGTAACTAAAAACAAACATCAACTTATATATCAAACGCTTTTCACTTTTCATTTAAATACCACAGACACAAACAAGGACAAGTCATAGCATACAAAAACAGACACAGAATTTAAAGTGGAAGGAGGAACATGACTTAAAAATGTTTAAATCCAGAGGATAATTTCAGTCAACAGATTGTGGATTCCTTTCATGTGTCTACAAAAATATACAGGTCAAAGGTCACATGAATTAGGCCACCAGTACATCATAGAAATGAAAAGAATCAGTAGAAGAAGGTCATGAATATGCATTGACAGAAACAACTCATTTACAAGGACCATGACAGAGCATTGAAACTTAAACTAAGCTGAACATGGATCTTCCCACATTATTACTCCCAATAATTCTTTCCCAGATCACTTGGGGCTATCAGCTAGGTTGTCCAGTCACTTTCATTGTGGGACTACATGATTTGAAAAGATTTAATAGTTAAGTATGAGGACCTAACCTTATGCAAAAGGAGGTGGGAAAATATATTGGAACAAACTTCTTGCATTTCTACTACTGCAAAAACCCTGTCAACATCAGGTACTTAACAGCGAAGATGGACGAGAAAATATGTACTATGATATTAAATCACTTTCCGATTGCAAGACACTTTGTAACTTTCAAGTCTTTCACGTCGCAGGATCCACAACAAGGTTTTGCATATAAACATTGCACAATATCTTTAACTGAAACAGTAGGATCCAAACCAAATGAAAAAGCTAATCAAAGAGAATTTACTCACCCGGTCTCCTTCACTTTCGCTGTCGCACTGCAAAAATAAAGGTACAAATAAAAGTTAAGTACTGTATATGTCTGACCATTCAACACCAACTGGACTTATGGCTTATCTTAACATGACATCAAAGAACTCTGTGAACTGTTCAATAAAGGTTACTACACTATGTGAACATAAATCATTAGAAAGAACATAAATGAACCAAACCAAAACTCAAAAAGAAGTTAAAGAAGTTATCAAAATGAAATCAGGAACGTTTGTATCATTGGTTGAAGAAAACTGGCCTTTACTACATCAAGCTCTAGAGCTGAACACGACTAGACACTTTGGATGGTAGAATGAGAAGGAGGCAGGTCAACCGGAAATGACTGGTCAACATGAGAGGTCAGTGTCAAAGGTTACCAGGTCACTTGAAACACAGTAGAGCAAGGGTGCGGTTTTGGGAGGTGATTAAATTATCTGTAATTATGCTTCATAATGAATACGTAGTTGGCTAAAATCCTTGATATTCTTGACTATGTAAACGTGTAGTGATAAGTCCCTTACTTCAGCTGCTAGTCTGTATTGGTCATGATGATGACATTGTGACCCAGATTATAAACAACCTTAAAGATGATCTCCACAAATAATATCACGACTGCTGTTAAAATGTCAACAAAACAAAAACCTGAGTATATTTGTCAGCTGACACATTCTTTGTTTGATGTATTATGTTTGCCTTTGAACATTTATGAGTTTTTACTAATTTTATTTGGTCCTTGTTTTTTAATGACGGATGTGATGTATTGAGTGTTAACGTTCATATGTAGGACACACCTGCTGTCAATACACTTTCCACTAAAACCCCTCAGACAAAAAAATAGGTGACTTCTTGCTCGGTGACTTCAATTTGGATCTTAATAAATACTTCAGACATTCTGTAAAACACACATTTCAAGCTACCAAGCATGATCCACACAGACCTACTTTGTGGAAACTTTTGGTGTTTACACGCCTTCCATCAATGCGGCTAAATTTGTTTAACCAGAGAATAATCAAATTTGCCTTGTTGCAAGACACGTTCTGAACTTGTACACTGCTATATCAGAGAGATGAAATCAAATTGAGTTGGAGAATTGTTCCCTGGGTAGAAGCCATTAAAGAGTCTATATATTGTATGTGGGCTATCTACAGATAGTAAACGCTCTTGAACATATATACAACCGTGTAAAAAAAACTAAGGAAGTGTTTTCATTACTTTAATGACCTTTCAATGATAGTTTTTTGTTATTCATTATGAAAATGACTGTTTCCTGAAAGATTTGAAATTATAAGCATTATTTTTGACTTCATCCTGGTTTCTGTTCTATTATCAAAAGGTCAATGTAGCTATAAAGGAAAGGGATTCTTGAAATAACAACAAAACAACCTCTTTAATATCTTCATGAAAATGCTGAAAAAATTCTGACAGTGATAACATTTGTAGAATATGAATAAAGCTTTCATTTAAAAATTTAGTTGTGATATCTGACCGTGATGTTTTAGTTATGATATCTTGTTTGTTATCCAGATATAGTCTGTGTATTGTGGCATTGTACATGGATGTCTCAGTTTATACTTTCTCATTATAATATCTTGTTTGTTTCAGACATGGTCTGTGTATTGTGACATACATGGATGTTGTCTCAGTTTATACTTTCTCTTTATGATATCTTGTTTGTTTCAGACATGGTCTGTTGTATTGTGACATTATACATCATGGATGTCGTCTCAGTTATACTTTTCTTTATGATATCTTGTTTGTTTCAGACATGGTCTGTTGTATTGTGACATTCCACTCAACCTACTCTCACCATACACTACTTAATACCAATTCAAAGTTCATTGGCAGAATGCATCTCTCTACAACAATTCAACCTTCTCTGCTCTTTCCCAAATCACTCGAGTAACGTGATCACCTCAATCTACTTTGCACTCGGGCAGGCACAAGTGAACCATCCTAGAAATTATTCATTCACAGCAGGAAACAAGTTATACAACAGGCAGAGCTAACGAGCCTTTGATTAAAATACCGCCTCACACAGCTAACGGATTGATTAATGGTGATATTATAATATTTGCCTTGTCTAGATTGGATATCCCCACATAACCAGTCCATCAGCAAGCTGCAGGGAATACCATATTTGTTCGCTGACACCTATTACCCATAATTCAACAACTTCTTCTGATAAAAACTATTTCCCCTGAGACATTAAGGTGTTTACAACCTTAATGCAATGCATAAACATACAAAATTCCCCTCACAACTAACACGATTCCCCAGACTATAACAACCTCATTAAAAGATAAGTTTATCCACCTCTCTCTATCCTGTGTGCAGCTTACAGATCTGTAATTTCCTCTTCTCAAAATTCTAACTATTAGACATGCTTTTTCGTCCATGAAGTGTACAAGGTGACACCACAGTATTATTGCACACCATCTGCCCTATCCATGCATTTACACGAAGCCACATCACTGTTGGTACAATCTTACATATTTAGTCCTTGAATTGTTAAAAGGTGATATTGATGCATATTACAGTGTTTAGTGTACCGGGATGTGAAACATATATGTGCGATGTAAGTATAATCTTTACACATGTATGGACTTTCACGCTAAGCAAACATGCAGTGTGAAGGACAATTAAATACTAGGGGCTTCACAAATGGTCCCGAATAGCAGTTTAGTAAAGACCTAAACATGGGACAAGAAGCCTCCAATCCAGCACAATAAGACAAAAGCTATCCTACCTCCCTCTCAGTACATTAGATATGATCAGTGTTCAAGAAGGGAGGGATGGGGGGGGGGGTCAGACAAGGTAGTGTGGCAGTTACACCTATATAGTTATGTAGTCAGAGCCCACTCAAGAGCAATTTACAAGGGAATTACCATTTAGGGATTCTTAAATTCCATAAATATGCGAGCCATGTTAACAAATAACATATTTCATGTATTTATAATCCATTCTTTAGTTTTGATCATAACCTCCCTAAATAAAATAATTGGCTATTTGCTCTATCCCCCAATCCCTCCCCCCCCCCCCGCCTAACCCTATCATCTTTCCGCG
>JAAAKB020000027.1:596719-625112 GCA_010014835.2 Apostichopus leukothele
TATACCAATGGTATTGTGTACAATGAAACTACAACACACGAATCTAAGGAGTTCGGAGATGTTGTTATTGGCAACTTTGAAGATAACCTGAAGATGGAAAGTATCAAAGTTTTGTTTTCACTTTATTCCGTGATCAGATCTTGTCCATCTGTCGTAGACGTATATATTGGTAATGATGACACATACGTGAATATCCCTCGTCTTTACAAGCACTTGGCATACATAAACGATGGCGACAAGAGAATATGGCGGGGCTTCTTAAGGTCAGGAATGGAACCAGTAAGGGATACACAAAGTCCGTTTTACGTTAGTCGTGAAGAATTCAAAGATGATAAATATCCAGACTTTTGTTCTTTAGACAATGGTTTTGTATTGTCTGCATCATCTGTTAAAGACGTATTATTCTTTGCTCGTAACGAGACTCTCATTAAATTCCCAGATGTTTTCCTTGGAATTCTTGCAAGTAAAACTCACATCAATACAGAATTAGACCCTTCCTTTGGATCGCAGGCTCTGAAACCTAACATACACACTTGTTCAGTGCGACTTTCCATGTCAACTTTTACTTACATCAGTGATCCCGAAAAGCATTGGAAAGCTCTAGTGAATACTACGCAGCTTAAAAAATGCTTAGTTCCAGACTTCGATGTGGTCGTACCGAAACAAACTAACAACAAAAGATATTTCGATCAAGTTTTACAATATCTTCACAATAACCAAACTTTATGTTCATCTGTTCATGACAAACATTACAACCTATTCGTCGTTTCATTGATAAGTTCTCATGTGTCTAACTTCGAACAACGAAATGCGATACGTGAAACGTGGGGCTCGCAGCATCTCTTCTTAGGTCGCAATGTTCGCTATGTCTTCATACTTGGTAAAGTTGAAGGAAAGAATGAAGCTATGACACAAGAATTGGTGTCTAAAGAGGCACAGAAATACGGAGACATTGTCCAAGGTAACTTTCAGGAATCTTTCAAAAATTTAACCTTAAAGGTTGTGTTAGGTTTAAAATGGACCACTGAATTCTGCTCTGACGCGGCGTATCTTTACAAGGGTGACGAGGACATGTTCGTATCTTGGAGAAACGTTATTCGATTTTTGTTAGAAACTTCCGATAAAGCTGGCAAAGAGAAAATGTCTCGATTCTTTGTGGGAAGTAAAATGAGAGGCAGTCCAAGAATAGCGAATCCGAAGAGTCGATATTACGTCAATGAAAGTTATTTTGCAGGAGATTTCTATCCGATGTATTGCTCTGGTGGTTCTTATGTCATATCCAATGATATCATACCGGAGTTGTTTAAGAAGTCTTTTAGTACTCCCCTAATTCCAATCGACGACGCTTTCCAAGGTATGCTTACATAACAGATCGGTGTTCATCCGATCAATTATAAGGGATTTAAAGTATCATTTAAGAAGCAGAAGTGCATCCTACAAAACCCAGACACATTAACGCTCCATGGGTTCAAGACTCCAATCTCTTTAAAATACATCTGGTCAAAATATCAAAACAATGAAACATGTTTATAGTTAGTACACTTGTTTATTCCAGTCATAGAACATCAGGATATCAGGAGCTGGAGCCAATCAAATATTTGCCGCCCATTCCCTTTCGTCTCTCTTCCCAAAGATGAAAAGGTAACGACGGAGTTTCGTAGATATTCAATACGAAGAACAAGAAATATTGCAACTTTGCTGGTTCTATAGGGATATTACTCCAACTTTGCAGGAACCTTACTATAATATAAGACATTTACTATGTCACAACTTGTGCGTACCTCTCTAGACTCTACCCCACCCCCACCCCTTAATAGATGTAGTAAGAGACGCCTAGATTATTTTTACACTATTTTACGTTTCGGTTTTTACACTGGCAGAATTCTAGATACCAATCGGCGCTTATATACTATGAGAACCACTGACCTATGTCTTATTATTGTTTTCTTTTCTTTTCTTTTTTTCTGGGACTGTCACATTGTTTCTTCCATTTTGTTGGATGTAGAGAAGAGATTTCTTGGAAATGGTTTTGTGTTCTCCAAAGCGGACATTTGCAATAGTTTCAAACCATTAATTATGCATCCTTTACAACTTTTGTTTTTAAATTTACAACACCAAAGTTTATTTTTTTTCACAAAAGCAATGGATAATATAGATTGATCACTTACCTGATAAATTTGCATTCGCTGTTGACAACTATATTTCCAAAACTTATTATTATTATTAAAAAAAAATTATTAATAAAATCCAAAGCATTATTTTTGACTTCATTTGGAACGGGAATCCTGACAAAGTTAAGAGACTTACTATGTATAACCCAATTGAAAAGGGAGGTTTAAAAATAATACATGTTCACAGCTTTGTGGAAGCTCTTAAAACCTCATGGGTCAAGCGTTATTGTAATAATGCCAACACTGGGTATTGGAAGCTCTTTTTTCATTCCTCTCTTTCGCCGTTCGGTAAAGAGTTGCTTTTCAAATGTAATTTTCATGTCGAGGATATTTCCTGTATCAAAAATATCTTCATTAAGCAAATTTGCATGGCTTGGAGTAAAGTTACCTTTAAGAATCCTTCGGATCACTTTGGTGATCAAATCCTTTGGAATAATCATTTTATTAGAATTGATAATACCATTGTTTATGACAAAAAACTTCACGTTGCCGGTTTACTGTTTGTTAAGGATATATTTTTGCCAGACGGGAAGCCATTGTCCTTCAATGCTTTTCTAACAAAATTTAAGATATTAAGATATCCTTTTACTTGTTTTCATGGGATCATTTCTGCAATTCCTAGAAGTTGGAAAGATTCTGTCAGTTTAGAAAACGGTGTCGAGGAACAGCAAGATCACCTTGTCAATCTTATGTCTAGCATTTCTAAATTGTCACAAGTAGTCTATCCTCGCCTTATAGACTGTATTTCACTCCCGCCAAAAGCCTGCTCTAAATGGAGCGTTACCTTTGACTTCTCTCAAGACGATTGGTTAGTGATATTTAAGGTGCCTTCCCGTACGCTTTCTGAAGCAAAAATACAATATTTCCAATTCAGATTCTTACACCGCATCTTAGGAACCAATCGGCTTTTAAACTTAATGAAAATAGCGGCTTCTCCACTCTGTACATTTTGCAATATTGAAGAGGAAACTATTGAACATTTATTCTGGTCCTGTCATGTGACGTCTAATTTCCTTTTAGATTGCGAACAGAAATTTTTTGGTAGACAGTTTATCTGCTCAAAAAAAGATCTTTTCTTCGGTAAACTGGTAACAGGTTACGACCCATTGAATTTTTTTATCCTTCACATCAAATACTTTATCTTCAATTGTAAACAAAACAATGTTAAGCCTGACTGCTACAATTTCTTCTATAAAATGAAATTCATTCTTAACGTTGAGAAGCACATTGCCTCGAAGCGAAACTCTACTAGCTCTGCTCGTAGAAAATACATGGCATTAAGGACTTGTTTTTCTCATTCAATCAATGAACTTTGCGACTCTTGACTTAACCTCTGCTTATCATCTATGTTTTTCTGGATATGTATACATATATTTCGGTATCAGAGGAGAGGAAGAAATATTCAATCCAGAATCAATTTTCACATTATGTTAATAATTCCTTTGTATCATTCAGATGACATACCAATGTTGTTATCAGAACTCTAAATATATTCGATGTACCACATACATGTTAAATAATCCTGAATAAATGAAACGGAAAAAAAATACTAATAATAATCATGATAATAATAATAATCATAATCATAATCATAATAATAATAATAATAATAATAATAATGATAGAAACGACTGTGCATTCAGAAATTAATTTTGTCCCTTTCCACTCTTTTTCTCTCTTTACATTTGTAGGAAATGATGCGCATGAAACTTTGACTGGTCTTGAAGAGAGTGAAAAGAGGGTGAACCTGGGGCTCGTACAAGGATTCAGTCTGTACAGAATAGTACAAATTATTGTGCCACAGAACTTGCACAATTCTTCAGTGCAGTACTTTAGGTTATAAGTCAACGTCTCTAAGACCTACACGTTTTCAGTGGGTAAATGTTGCTCCTCACTATTGTTTTCATTTTCTGTATCATCACCATATAATATTTCAGCAACGAGGTCCGCAAGTATTCGTCTCTGGATATCCAAGCGTCGTTCTCACCAATAAACATATTCCCTACGATGCTCTTTGAAGGCAAAAACTTGTCTACAATTGCCTCAATTACCCTCAATTACTACATGTACTTTCATTTCTTTTTGAGTTTAGTTTGAATCCACGCTTCTTAGCACTTTGGATACCCACGCCCGACGAAAGGCTCGGATCATTAAACTTCATACCGAATCACCTTGTTTCAATGACGATATCCGAAATGCGAGGAAAGTCTGTCGTCAGCTACAACGCAATGGCGAAAACATGGCGAACTTGAAATACATCGACAAGAATATAAATATCAGAGGCTTCCTGATATTGGTAATTGAAAACTGAAGCGAAAATAAAGTGCTTATTCCTCTTTGGTATATATGAGAGACAGGTGGTGACCAAGAGAAGCTTATTGGTATCGTTACAAATCTTGTGCACAAGTGTGGAGTTCTAGTTCTCTCATCACAAATGTGAATCTTGCCCTAAAATGTGCAGACTGTTTCCTTCAGAAGATTGAAAATAAACATTTCCATTACCTTCCTTCTGTGGATCCATCTGCTAATTTTGACTTATATCTGCCACATAGATCATCAACATTTGATCCTGCTAGTGAACATGAAAAAATTAGGAAAATCTTCATGAAGTCGCCAACAAAGTCATGTGAACTTTACCCTGTTCCCACCTCAATTATCAAACAGAGAGTTGACGTGTTTGTGCTGCACGTAACAAGAATTGTCACTAAGTCTGGCATCAGGCCGCTCACCTGAAAGCTAAAAACTTGACTAACTAAACCAGCTATTGAAGAAGGCAGATTTGAACAAGGAAGTGTGCTTAACAAATACCGCCCAATTTCAAATTTCAAAATCCTTGGAAAGACAATTGTACGTGTTGTTTCAGCAAGGATTTCTAATCATATGCAAACCCATAGGCTCACAGATATTTTTCAATCTTGTCAGCAACGGGTGTTAATTTTTTTTGCCGTTCCTTTAACATTACTGCATTATCATATTGTGTTGTGTTGCGTGTTCCTGCTCCGTTCGCCTCTGTTAGTGAATGTAAACTTCCAGAACGGGTGCAAAAGGTTGGAATAGATGGCGCTATGATGGTAAACATGGTGTCTGTCGTGTTGCAACATTTAAGATACATTGTAAAGATTGGGCGAATTTACAAACGCCCACTCACTGGGTTGATTCAAACGCCTGTGGTAGATTGATTGTATGATGAAGTTATCAGTAAGTTGTCAGTGTAGAGAAGATGATTCCGAATGTTGAAATTGACACATAATGAAAATGTTTTCGCAATTTTCTATTTAAGTTACAATAGAGTCTTACCGTCTTCTTAATTTTAATGTTGGCATGACAACGGTAGTAAATTATGATAACTTGAGCATTTATACCCCATTCATGAATTTATCAATAAGAGACCAACATTGGGTCAATAAGATTGGTCAATAAGAGACCATCCATGCAATACGTCATAACAATCTGATTATGACCAAACAACAACAGGGACACCGTGTAAACTACTCCCTGCTAATGTGTATTAGGATTCGGGTTTGTTTATGATTAGAATTAGACAGTGGCCATAATTAGCTATCATACATAGTATCGTTCTCATATTAATCTTAATATCTTTATATTGCTTTGTCGATCTTGTAATTATTTACAGGAAGGTTCAGAGATGGCTTAAGAAATTATGATTTTCCTGACATGGTTTTCTTCGTGAAGATGTGGTGAAGAAACTCCTTTTATATAACCATATAACAAACTTAGATCACTGTTTGCTCTTTGATGGTGTTAATCTATAAACTCTTTTTTTTAATTATATTGCTCCTGGTTACAATTACTATTTCATGACGGATTATCGTTGTTGTAATGTGTTGTCTCTCGGATAATAGAGAACAGGTTTTAACAAATGACTTATACTACACTGTTTGTAAACTTGTCAATGTATAAATGTATTATAATAGAAAACGTATAATTTTTTTCAAATTAAATCATTTAAATGTCAACATCAACGTACCAATTGCATGAAATATAATACAATAGTCAGCAGTGCTGTCCATTCACTGTGGTGGTCATTTGCTGCTATAAAAAGTAAAGAGAGGGCGTGCTTTGGTCAATGTGACTTTCTTTACTGAAATTGTAAGACGGAGTTCTTAATTGGCTAATACAAATAGTCGGGCACGCCAAAGTGTCAACACTACCTCTTAGCCTACTCCTTGGTGTCTCTTTCTTCTATGATAGATATAAACACCTTTCTCTAAATTTCCATCACCGCAAACGAAGCACGAATGTTCTTTGCTTACTCAAGTGTCATTGTGACATTAGCGACAGAAAAACAAAAAACCCTCGAGACCTCCTTAAAGAAGATTCCGTTGCAAATATTTCCAAGCCAAACCTTCATTTCAGGCAAGCTTTGTTTGGCTATTTTGGCGCGGTTTTTGACAACTGGTAAACTGCAAGGCGATATGACTTTTGATTTGGAGTTGTTGAAGTGACGGCGGAGAAAGGCTTCAATCAACAAAACGCATTTCACTTTAACGCCAAGCCCCTTGGATTGTTGCTTCGAAACAATTACAGAAAAGGTCATGCATGACAGCCCGTGTGTAGCAATGATTAAGCTTACACCTATCCATTGGCACCTGCCTTCAAAAATTCAGAATGCGATCTGAAGGAAGTAATGAAACTTATGAGCTGTTCTGATCAACTTCAAAATATAGCTAGATATAACATGACCACTCGTTACACACAAACTCTGTGTTCGTCTGTTATTTATTTATACTTTACAGGTATATCCTGAGGTATGGTTACTATACAGATATAACTAAAGTCAATACCGTCGAAATAGGTATGTGATATTTAGAAATACACTCTCAGTATACGAAATCATTTGAATAAATGAGTGTTGTGGGACATAACAATATTACACGAAACGCACGAGGAACGATGAAATTAAACATTACCTCCAATGATTGTCAATGAAAAAAAATACATTTATTATTTGACACCAAATTCACTGCATTGGATAAACGGTTAATAACTCAGTAGTTTGTAGAAACCAAACGGTTGTAAGATTTAAAGAAATCAGAACACATATCGAGTCATGTGATTAGATGATATGCGGGAGCAGCATTGTATAAATCATAGTCAGGTTTAGATACAGCTGGTTGCTGAGTTATAACTTATTGTCTCGATGAATTACATCCTCTTTAAATGGACCCGAGACAATTAGTCTGTTTCTTCGAACGAAATCAAACCCCGCCATCATCTTTAATGTACATGTTACCACGACAGACAAACCAGCGCAGAATGCAACTTTAAGACAGTATAGTCTACCAGGGAGCTGACGTTGCCCTCCATCGAGTCTCATAATTTGATACCCTGGTTCCATGTTAAACAATGTAATGCCTCATCATCCCCAATGCCTCTCAACTTAATTGGACCCTAAGATAAGCTATACCTTTACAAACTGTTAAGATAACTTGAGAGATAATCTACAAATGAATTCAAAACATTTCATGGAAATACATAGGCAATGTAGTTACTTGACGAAATGCTGGCTGGATATATAGAGACAAGAAAAGAGTATTTAGTTTGCCTGTGTTCGATGTCTGTCATTAAATCGAGAGCAAGGTTTGTTCAGTTCGAGGAGGCTCTGTCTTCAGCTAAAGTTATGTATTTGTGATTCAGTTCTCAGGATGAGTGTTGATAACTCGGCCAAGTACCAACATAGATGAGGAACCAGTGTTATTATATCGAGCTATAACAAGACCGTCAGTATTGCCTGCAAGCTTTAGCGTTCTAGAAATTGCTTAAAGATGTCAAAACCACTCTCCTGGATTTTCTGATTTTACAATTAATCCATTGAAAAGATGGATACAATTATATGTTTGAAGGGGTGGGGGAGAGAGATGTATTATGTTTTAATTATTATTGAAAGTTAAACATGAGTAATCATTCTTTGAGTTTTAGCATGTTTTTCTCTGGGGTGGGGGAGGGCACCCGATACGTACAGAGAAGACAGTTAATATACTGTAAGTCTTTGCAGTTTTGTACCAAAGTAAAAACTGGATCGTGCTATGAATCGGTAGCATGTGCTATTAGGATTACAGTAAGAACTGAGGATATGTGTAATTGCAACAAATCCAGTTGTTGGGATTTGTTGGAATTACACATATCCTCAGTTTTCACTGTAATCCTTAATAGCACATGCTACAGATTTCTCAGCACAATCAAGTTTTTATTGTGGTACTGTGGTAATCTCTGTGTGAATCGGCTGCGGTGGGAGAGGGGCGGAGGAAAGTAAATGAGTGACTTTTACACTCGTTGTTTCATTGTGGACTTTCAAATTAAAGTAGATGGTTGTCTCAGTATAACATATATGGTCATGCTAAATAGCCGAACTGTATTAAACACAAGCTGAAGCATCGGCCTATGCTATATAAAATACTATGCTTTTACAGACTAATGTTAGGACTGACAGCGTATATTGAACCTATACAACACTCCCAAATGCAGATGCATCATCAATCTTAGTGTTCTTTACATGTAATTCGGTTCGAGGTGTGAGATTTTGGTGTTATAATAACTATAATAGTCACCTATAGCCTACACCGTAACAGTCATAGCTGCAGTGATACAATTTTCATCAAGTTATTTTACTACGGTCTGATTCTACTTTTCGGAGGGAAAAAATACCATAGCGGTCGGACCCGACAATGCAAAAGCTATGCATTAGCTAGTAATGAAGTTTATGAAATAATGTTTGTTTGTTTTTCAAAATGTATATTGAGCCGCCGGTGGTTGACCTTAAGCCGCACGGGTATTTTATATCTCAAGACGAAATTTGGGTCAAAGTGCATCGCTTTGCAAGATATATAATGATTAGTATTGTTAACTATTGAATAAACACCATCCATATAGGACTAAACATTTTGGTAACCGCGAAGTGAAGGTTTCAATGGTGATGACGTAATTTTTCCGACCAATCATGAGCGACTTTTAACACATAATTGCAAACCTATTTGGGGTGGGGCGGGGGGGGGGGGGATTCGCCCACTCATACCCGCCATCCTCGATAACCCCTCGCTATATTATCGTTATCGTGGCCACTACTTACCCCATTTCACTGACAATGAAGTGCAATTCTAAGAAGAATCGATATCATCTTTAGTTTACCCTATCGCTACTGATTCCTTATATGCCATTTCAGGTCATCTGAAAAGTCTGTAAAATTGTAGTGTTGTTATAGTTTGACGTCAACATAACCATATATTAGAAGGCCATTCTTACTTCGTACTTAGTCGAAATTTAGATTTATGATTTATTTTAATGAATTTCGAGATGATTTTAATTCATTCAGGCTTTGCGGACGGTAAAGTGATGACAGGATAGGAAACATTTTAAAATGCTCTTTAAGAGTCTTGTTGACAAATTGTTTGATATTCAAGACGAATTTTAGTTAAAACAATCCCTGGAGATTTACCTCATATTTGTCATCACCCTTGTAATAGAAGGGGGGAATTGATGAAAGCCACTGGCTTAAATTAAATCCTGCCAACTAATCTCATTGGCTGACATGCTTTTCAAACTTGCAAAGGGTCATGGGCATTCAGTTGAATTGTCAACACATTACTTGACCTTCACGTACATGCTAGTTTTCGAGAAACTATTGAGATCATCATTTTATAATATTTCCACAAAGCCAAAGAAAGGATTTTCTGTCGAGTTTGATTCAGAAAGAGCAAATGACAGTGTCTTAAACATCTCAGATACTTAGAGTGGATTATTATAATTGACAAATCAACAACATGCTTAGACTTAACCATACAACAGTGCACCTCGTTGTTCTGTACTGAAACGAGGAAACCAACCAT
Organism: Apostichopus leukothele; assembly: GCA_010014835.2. Lineage (NCBI taxonomy): Eukaryota > Metazoa > Echinodermata > Holothuroidea > Aspidochirotida > Stichopodidae > Apostichopus > Apostichopus leukothele. The sequence continues at coordinate 606,735 of JAAAKB020000027.1, forward strand.
GACTGGGCCTTCATGAAGTTATGATTACAAAGAAGTCTTCCTGTCATTGAGAAAATACAACAACCACTCTTACTTTCATCTATGTAGACTTAGCTTGTGATAAATGAACCATTCATGCGCCCTTCCATCCTTTCAACCCTCCCCCCCCCCCCGCCCCTCACCCATCCTTATAGATATTAAAGGAACAATCCAAACAACATCATTACCGTTATACTCTTAAATAATAGATTGTGATAAATGACCCATTCATGCACCCTACCCCCTCCCCCTCACACCCTCTCTGCCTCTCATCTTAATCAAAGTATGCTGCAAATAAAGTTATTTGACCAGCCTGCTAGTTCGTCCAATATGTGACGCCATCGTCTCACCATGGCGTGAAACATTTAAACTGTTCTCGTGTTCTCTTCTCAGCATGTTCGTGGTAAAAGCATAAGTTGGATATTTACCAGCAACTCTTTCCAAAAGAAATAATGAAAATGGTTAAGGAAGCAAGTTCTACAACATGATGTGATTTCTAGACTTGCTCAAGACTTAGTCTTCTGTCTTGTGTAACAATCATTAACAAGGAGTGTAATATTTCTTATTTGGGGAGTTGTTCGTTGTGTGTATCCTTGCCATATTAGTTCATATAGTGGTGATTCTGTGAAGGAGGGTATTTCTGATAGTGAGAGGGGATACATTGTTATTCAATGGGATTGCAGGTGTTTTAAGGGGTGTGGCCCTGGTAGGTGTCCAGGAGACGAAATTGCCTCTCGTATATAGCCAGATGGGATAAAGGGGAAAATTATATAGGGGTTCACCTTATCATCCGATTTACCCCTCCCTGGTGTATCTCCCCCCCCCCCATCCATACCCCCTGACTATAAAACAACAATGACATCATTGTATATCTAAGTGATGATATATTTCGGGCGAGGTGGTCCCCAACAACCCATCAACAGATGTGTCAAAAACCAGGTCTGAACCAAGAACGGCCCATATGCGAAACAGAATTGTTCGAGGCGTTGATGCAAATACACAGTGGTTTATTTTTCTTTAAAACTATAAATAAATTTAAAACTAAATACATAGATAAATGTCACCGTAATGAGGTCATGATTGTAACGATGGCCTACTTAAGTACAATAAAACACTCAACGCATAGAAACATGTCGTTCAAATCTTAATATATTGATAACGTTTCTCTGCAGGTTGGATGATGTTCCTTTCATCTATACCGCAAGTTCCACTATAGAGAATCAAGTTAAATCAAACGCCGTTTTTTATTTTTTTCTCTATATAGTTGTTTATCGATCTATTTACTTCAATTCAACATCCAGAGCATACTGTCTTTCCTACACCAGACAATAGGAATAAACATAAATAAGTTCAAAGTAAGCCGGCGAGACGAGAAATAATCAGAATTAAATATTTTACTTGCCCTTTTAATAAATATTAATTTCACCGTCGAGTAATAAACAATGCAGTTTGGATGAACCTAACCTTTGTTTATGCATAATCCTTGCAGGGGTAAAGATCAGCTTTCTCAAACGCCGATTTCTGATGCCAACAGATCACAGCATTTAGACTTAATCGGTAAAATCTTTGTATTCTGAAGAAAAAATAATAACCAAGTTCTTTGTTTATTTCTTTGGGAAACATTTGCGTTACTTTTCGGTATATGACTCTGACATATGTTTATGTGAGAGTCATGAGAGTTAAAGAGTAATTATTAATAAAGCTATGAAAAACATCAAACAAGACACTTGCCGCTGTTAATCAGCAGGAACAATGTACAATCAACGGATTAAAATCGTTCTTTCTCGCCTCTCTAGCGAAACAACAGTGTTTAAAGTATTTATAGGCTTGATGACACACGTGTTTTGAAAGAAAGAACGGCAATGTTTTACATCGTTTGAAATGAATTGTAAGCTTATTCTTGGTTTCAACTTCATCTTAATTATGTTGTTTAATATGAAAACATCAAATACCCAACAAAGACCCCCTCCCCCTCCCCCACCCCTTCCTTGCATGGCGAAGAAGTACCAACGTTGGATAATTTTGGCCAGACCTGTAAAGATAACTTCAAATTTCCAAATTCCTCTAAGAGTCAAATTCACTGCTACAAGAAAGAACATCGTTAGAAATATTGAGTCTACAGCAGACAAAATTTGAGTAAAGTTAGAAGGTGCTGACAGGTTTCAAATTAGAGAATGGGCGGAATAACGAACAAGTATGAAATGAAAATAAATGAAAATTGTCTCCATTGAAGCCCGAGGCAATTTCTTTCTTTTACTCTTCGTGGACAACTTGCCAGCAAATCTCTCAGCAATTCTGAACACGATGTAAGGCAAACCTAGAAACGAGTGTTCGGGGAGGTAACAGTCACATGAAGCGAATATTTTGGCTTATAAATCGACCGTGTGGCGTCAATATGTCACTGAACAAAAGATTTTGATTACTCCGACACCATCAGACGTTTTAACTTCACACCTTGGGATTACAGTGTCCGAGTTATTACTACAAGCTTTAATGCGAAAAAAGAAAGAAACAGGTGCCGTGATGATGCTTTTGTTTCTCAGGGAGAAAGGCAAATTATATATTATCATAAGTTTATTTTATGAATTTTTTATCTCAATATTATTTTATTTTTTATCTTCAACCGGAATATTTTCAGTTCAAAGACGAGAGATACTTCTTCTCTGGTTATATTTTCTTCCTTTGGTTTTTATTTGTTTTCTGGTTTGTTTAAGTTTGCACACATCCTGAACAGAAACAAATACAACTACAAGCTCAGTTGTAGACGGTAGCAACTGCAGATTATTACCATATTCACAACGCTTGTTTGTGTGTTTGTCATTGTTAAACGAGAATACAATTTGTCACCACACATCCCACATTCATACTTTGTACCCTATAAACCACGTGGTTGCCCAACTCTCTACTTCCGTATGGAGAACCCATTTAACTAATTACTTGTTTCCTTTCATCTGGAATTGCTGATACCATCAAACACTTTAGGCCTTGCGATAACTGCAATTTAGTGATAGGTCTCATCAAACCATTGGTTGATATGACAAATCAGTCCATATCTTATTATAAATATCAGCAATTTACTGAATTGTTGATATCTTCAAATGAATTAAGAGATATAAGCAATTTTGACACTTTTTTGTATCTACGAAGACCTGTTTCGCAAATGGCGGAGTAAGTTGAAATGATTTCGAATATGTGAGGCACAATGCAATAGCGACATAATGCCTTGTGTATGCTACCCGTAGTTGTCGCATAATGCAAAGCATTATTATAGGCCTAACTTGGTTCTCGTTTCTCATTTGATTTCTCAATTACGTCCTTTGTTATGTATAACCATGGAGGTAAAACAGACCTCCATGGTATAACATACACAGCATCATACACCGTCAGGTCTGGTGGGAAGTGGTTGATCAAAGTTTATCTTACGGACTCGGTGAGACGCGAACAACAAAACACATTCAACTGTAGGTAGGCTAATTGGGTGAAACAGATGGCGCTACATCGCATTTGAGCAGAAGGTGTTGATATCTTCAAATCATTTGGTGAATTATAACGAAATTCTTTGAACAGTATGACATCTGGACAGAGAAAGGCGTAGCTTACAGTCCGTAATCACCCTTTCATACTTAAGCTGTAAGAAAATTATGGTAAAACAAAAATCAAACAGCAAGCACACCTGTCTTTCTTTGGTAGGGATGGATAATGGGGGGGGGGGGTGGCTGAAAACGTCAGAGCAGAAAATGATATGGCCTCGAGTCTGACACTCATACATTCCACACTAACTGTCTGATTTTGTATTATTTGTTTAGATATTTGCCAAATTACACCATTGTAGGGTTTCATAAGAAAGAAACAAGCTGATGCGAAAGATAACACAAGAACAGATATAAACTGGGTTTTAGTGGTACACAAACCACAATTCAGTTTTTGCCATTGTTATCAATTACAGTATTTACAGAATTATTCATATCATAAAAATAAACAAGATCAGGAATTTCTTAGCTGGATATATTGTAACACTACCATTATGTAACACACTTCAAATATGATGACATCATCATACCTGGTCATGAGTGGGTCCAGAACTGGGGTGGGGTAGGTCCAGATTTAAGGTGGTAGGTCCAGAACTAGAATGTAGGTCTTAAAATATAGGATAATATGAAATGCAAATAAAGAAACCAACTTTCAGTCAATCAAGCTGATTGTAAATTTGTGGAATGTATATTTTTATGTATATTTGGCAATTGGAAACTCCTCAATGTATGCAAATAGTTGGAAGAATAACAACTGATAAATACCATATTTTGATACAATTTGTTGAAATTTGTTTCACCTGCTAAAGTTCCAAGTTGCCAATGTATAAACTAAATTTGATGGACAATTCTTGAAATGTAATAGAAGATTAAAAGTATATGGCTGGATCATACAAGGCATAGGATTTAAGTAGAAACAGAGTAGCTGGAGGGATGGAGGGAATCACTTACAATGAGATATATACTACAAGTTGCTATTGCTTCAAGTACTATAAAAAAAATTTTTTTTTAAATACATCATTCTTGTGTGTTTATAAAGATAGATTTAAACTAGTATATTGACAGAAGGGTCAGGATGACGCCTTTGAAAGTTGGATGGAATTGATGATAACTTGTCATCAAATTCAAATGAATACATCATCTTATCTCAAATTCTAAACGATTTGGAATACTTCCTCTGACCTGAAATAGTGTAGGTAGGCTGATAGTTAGCCTAACAAGATAATGAATTACAACTGTCACTCGAATGGTTTAGAAGCCGAAGCCTGTATTTATTGCCCAGGCTAAGATTTTCATGAAAAGTAATTGCAGAATTTCTGAAGTCAACAAAGCAATACATATGGTTGAAAAGAACACATTCCAGCAAGAACAGGATTACAAAACCCTGTGCTTGACCAACTGAGCGATCAAGCCATAATTTGGTGGTTATCCCAACATAGCCATTTTTGCTAGGTTGCTATCCAAAGATAAATTACCTCGCACACTGTGTAACCAGGTATCATATCCAGTTCTGACCAACAAATTACTTCTCTCTGAACCTCCTATTCAGACTCATTAAAATTACCTACATCATAACATTTTTAAACCACACTTCTGAATAACAAGTTTTTAAGAGTATTATTTTTAGGGGAAATGAAATATTTATTTTCTTTATATTCCTGATTCGTCTCTCCTTGAACAACTTCAATCATTTTCTCAACAAATCTTCACTTCTTTTTGCCTTTCTTTCCCTTCTTTCCCTTTTTCTTGTTCTTAGCTTTCAACATTTTCCTGCATTTGTACGACCTCCAGAAGGATTGTACAATCGTGGCAGCTTTGATCATCGCTGCCAGCTCCCTCTGCTGTCGCTCCCGTTTCTCCTGGGCTATCTTCCTCTCCTCCACGATGGTGGTATACTCTGCCTCTAGGGTCTTAAATCGTTCCTCCAGCTCGTTCAGCTGAGCCTTTTCTTCGGTGTAAATGCTGTCCAGGTCCTCATACTCTTCCTGAGAAAACAATCGGTACTTCTATTGCATCTTTTGCTTCTATCCACAATACACATTTTGCACATGCTTTACAAGGGGTGGGAAACTAGGGGAGGAGTGGGTACAGCCAAAGGTACTTGGTTCAATTAAAGAAATCAGAGAAAATAATAAGGAGATCCTTATATATCCTGTGGTAATGAGAGTCTCTGATATACTATCAAGTTTACTGGATGAAGATCCACATATTCGCAAGAGTTGCTGAAAAACCAACGTATCATTTAATTGTCTTTCTTTAGATTTCAGGTATGTGGTACTGTAACTAACTGGTTGGGTAAATCTACTGTACTTAACATTCTTCACAAAGTCCATAAACATTTGAATTGTGTCCAAAGACATACAATCAGCCAATCGTTTGCCTAAGAGCAGTTCATAATAATAGCAACGTAATACCTCATACTTATACACAAAACAGGCTAGGCTAGGCCAAGGCACAAATCATGACAGTAGGCTAGGCTAGGCCAAGGCACAAATCATGACATTCAAACAAATTGACCAAAGTTGACCTGACAATCTATGTCCCAGGTTCTCAATTTTCTATTTATTAGTTTGCCAACAAACATGCAATATCAACAGTGACTCCCTTAAACTTGCATTTTACTATCATTCTCAGGGGCATTGAAACCAGTTCATATTTAGTGATTTAAGAATCTCTATGTCTAGGAATAGTGTAGAGGGTCTGAACCTAAAGGAAGGTCCATATTTTTTGTTATCCATGAAAGCTTAAGCCATTTTTGCGGCACACCAAACTGTAGAGATGATACTTTGAATTGCTAATCTCTAACCTGTCTTTCACCCATATCCTGGTCATACTTCTGAATCCAGTTCTCTACTTCAGTTTCAATTTTATATTTCCTCTGAAAAACAAAAAACAAAAAATTAACTTCAAGTTAATTTAAATGGTTCAAAAACTTGTCTTAGATACACAAGCATTTCAGGCATGGTAAAATATTGCTTGACCCTAGTTTCTACAACAAATAGACTCCCATTTTCCTAGTGCATTACTTCCTTGTTAAAGTTGGAAATTTTTTATGACTTATATAAATAATAAAACCAAGTCAGGCATAGCATCAAACAACAGCTACTGTGAATGACTGTGCAAGCACTATTTAGTATTGTAGAATGAGGCTCTGACACGGTACAAGTTAAAATGGCGTTAGTACGGAGCATTGTGTGTGCAAACCAAGGATATGAACAACAACAACCCGGTAAGCCTATACTCACTTCATTTGATTAATGATTTCCACATTTACAGCGTATAATTGCTGCTACAGCCAAACATGGCTGAAAATGTATTTTTTTTGTTAAACTTAGTTATTAAGGTCTCTAGACTTCACAGAAATGCAGCCACCTTTTTATGAGCAAAGAGTAAACATCACCAGTAGCAGTGGCAATTTCACTGGGGTTTTCCTGATTTGCAGTTTTCATTTGCCTGAGGTTTGTTATGAGTGGCTTGAATCATTGCTGATATGTTGAGTGTGTTGCACTGATCTCAAGTAAGTGTTATCTTTATTTTGCTTCCTCTCTGCTGGTTCTCTCTTAGCTTAATTGCTGGATGCTTAGTTTGGCTCTGTTTAATAACAGAATGGCAGTTCTAAATTGACTTTTAGTCTTCATGATAAATTAGACTCAATCAGCAATATTTTACTGCAAGTTTTTTGATCATCATCTATATTTTGAACGAATTTTGTTTAAGACAATGTTAATAAAACAAATGGAATTTACAGTATAAACTTGGTAGTAATGTATCAAAGGGTCGATATTGCAAATGTAGGCATATATTTTCTATTCCTTCTTTTTTCTTTTTGTTTTCTTTGTGAGTGCGACTGGGGTGGAAGTTCGTTCGGGTTCAGTATAATTTACATGTGAACATGGAATAGGATGATCAAAATGAAACAAAACAAACAATTTTCTCATTATTAGTCTGTGTTTAAACACTGGAAAGGTAACCTTTTGAGCACAGATAAACACTTTACAAAAGATCGGCACACTTTTGCCGCGATAAAGTGTATTGTATGCAGAACAAAAGAACGTAGCAACGCTGATACCAGGATCGTCCAAGTTGCTTCGGAGAGTTACTCATGCATATCTTTAAGCTCCTCCCATTCTGCATAGGACTTCTGCAGGGCTAGGGAGCTCATTTTACGGTGTGTGCACAAAGTGTAAAGGGGTCATTGTGCAGTTGTGGCTCCACCAGGCGCAGACTAGATTTGGCTACGTTCCCTTATAGAGGGCACTCACACCATTAAAATGCAACAAAAGTAACATATCATATATTTGCTATTTATGTAAATTTTCCTGATTCAGAGATATTACCTTACTAAATAAAAAGAACAGCTGTATTAGTATGATCTATATACATAGTTTTTTTTAATTTATGGTTAGTAAATTTTTGGTCATTGTTTAAGACATAAAATATCTCCTTTTAGAGGATAAACATACGTTTATCATAACATGATGGGAAAAGAAAGAAAATCGAATTTGTGATAGGATAGAAACGTGATGGATATCACTTGATACTGTCATACACTATCCACCTTAATAGATTTCAGCCATAGTTTTGGTGTGTTTTTTTCTTAGTTTTCTTTGATTATATCTGGCTGGAATCCCGGAGTAGTAGCCTCGGTCAGTTCTCTGGCATACATGTCATATCTGCCGGTCATCTGAAAAGAGAACGAGACGACCGGAGAAGAAATTAGAGAGACAAATACTACAGGATCTTAATACTACTGCTGTCTTGGAGACCTTTCAGGTGGAAGTTATTTATGAACGGCATGTTTGTTTAAGAACCATTATCATGCACAGAGTGCGAGTTTCAAGTTATAAAAGAGATACCGATATACCACAGAATCACTTTAAGGACAAATTCAGCAAGATATTAAAGCCTTGCCTTGACAGTCAGTAGCGACAAAAACAACATACCCTATCATATGCCTGATCTTTTACAAAACGATGGTTTGCTTAATTGCTTTATAAGGAACCTTTATCGAATCTGGAATGGGAATTATCTGTTATTGAGCGTGTACCATATCACAGAATCAACACACAGGTTCAATATGAAACGACTATTTAATACTCCTCAGGTAATTACAGGTAATTAAGATGCAGGCTTGTAATTTAGAGTCATTAAGAGATGGCCTTCCTTATCTTAACGAAGGACCAACTCCGGCAAGATTAGTTTACAAACTAATCGAACGAGTTTTATTCTTCAAATTAATTCATAAGTTGCGTCAGTACCTGGAAGCACCATTTATCTTTGATTTGACGGATCAGATTCAGGTTGACTTCAGTCACGAGCAGACCATCTCTCGTTCTTGATAGGCCCTGGAAAAGAAAGACCGACGTGTTTTGTGAAACTAGTCTGTGAGACATGCAATCAACTACACTGCATGCTGTTTACCATTCCTGCTAATTACAGTATATCAAATCCCTCTCTAATCAATTATTTATGTTTCCTTTTCTTTTCTTCTTTTGGCTGTTTCAAAACTTTTTCTTTTCCAAAAAAATTCCCAGTCAAGGTTTGTTCACAATTTACTTTATAATAGTAGAGTGGATCAGGTGATGAGAATAACAAAAATGTTCAACAAAGTTACTGGGATTGGCTAAAATAGGCAGAATTCTGCAGACAAGCGGAGACCGGCGGGGGGGGGGGGAGGGGAACGGGTACGCTGTGACATGCACAAGTGAACTTTCACAAGACCACCTGTGGAGAGATTTGGCCTTCGATGAGACAAGGAAAAACAGCTCTATGACAGAAAATATACTTGAAGTTAGTTCATTTTCACTTCAAATTGTTTTAGCGTAACTTTTAAATGAAAGGATTAAAAATTACGAAGGAAATAAAAGGAGTACAAATAAAGAACGTTGAGGTCAGAGGTAGTTAAAATGACCACAGAGGAAGTGAGCAGGGGTAAGCAACATGTACAATAACCCACAAGAGGAAACTATCTCCGAGATAACTTTGACAGAATACAACGGTCAAGTACTCACAGGTGTACGGCTTCCATCAGGAGCTGCTACATAGCTGGATCCTGTAACGTAGAATAGAAAGGAAAACTTTTTTCATTCCGCTCGGATGCTAGCGTTACCCGTCAAAAGGGAGTTTTTACAAATGCCTGAGAGGTGGACACATGAATCCTGTTAAACTTTCTTATGATATCTACTCCATCAATTACCTACATACTGTATGATCTATGTAATTTAAATGTGTTATTTATATAATTATATAAATTATCGTGAACACCAAACGTATTCTTTTCCAGGGACATTTAAAGCTTAAAAGTAACAGGACCGGCGAAAAAGTGTTAGGGTCATAATCTACAACAATTGAAAACGGGTATTTTACATAAACAAAAACAGCACTTTTTCGTCTCATTCAGGTTTAAAAAAGAAAAATTTAAACAAATAATACTGCTCACCATAGAAATGTCCAAAATCTTTGTGAGCTGTTGAAAGAAAAAATAAAACCAAAAATAGATGTAAATAAATGGATATTTATGGAAAACAATAGATGCAAAGAAATGAAGCATTGTCATCAATTCCATATTAAACCATATCTAAAACAAGTTTCTGTTAAAAACTAGTCATAACTTGTTTTTTTTGGTTTTTATTCCAGCACAAGTAACAAAATATCCTCTCGGTCACATGACTTTGAATGAAACTATTTAGAATGACATGTACAACCAACAGCCACTGAAGGTAAGTTTGAGAGGTTTTAACTGAGACCTTTGCTACAAAATACCAACTTGGAAAGATCTATATAGTTTCTTCTCACTTTTAATGGCTCAAAAATGTCATAATGCATTTGTGTGTTCGTATATTTACTCTTGAACACATGCAACAATAACCTATCATTTTATCACTCGTCAGGAAAACTCTTCTAAAGCGTAAAGATTAAAAATTAAATTTACCTGGTTTACCATCTCCAGAGGTAAATTCATTTTCAAATACTTCCTTCAGAAGGAGAAAACAGAGAGTAAACAAGGAGACAAGTGTGATTGTGAAAGATATGCAGTAAATCCAACAATTGTCTATTTTTCTTTTATCCAACTTGTGGATTTATTCTGAAGCAGAAATTCAACCATTTTTTTTTTTATCATTGTATAGTACATGTTATTCCGATTGTTTAGCACTTCACATTCCATTAATAGTAAACAATGTGTCTTTGTTTTAATATTTAACTTCCAATCACCTTTGAACAGTACTGCCAATAACGTATTCCCAAATTATTAAACAAATTTGAGGATAATTACGAATGACATACTACAGTACTGTACAGCACAGTACAGGAAACTTTATTTTGGGGTCATTTTGTCATTTTCAGCCAACCCCCAGTCACAATGTGTCTCATTTTCAGCCAACCCCCAGTCACAATGTGTCTGGATAGTGCAGGTATATGCGTCCATATTAAGTATAATAGTACTCCTAATAATGCTTTTTAGCTGAAAATTTAAAAAAATCCCTCCTCTTACATGCCAATTAGGTTAGGCCTGGGTACATTTACTGTTAAAGTGTGGTAGACCCTTACTAACAGCAGGGAGATGTTCTGAAAAGTGTACTTCTCTTTACAAAGTTTATTTAAACCTTACAGTGTCCCTACATTTGTGCTAAGCTTGAAAAAAGTTTCTAATACTCAATGAAACATTAATAACTATGTAACTACAAACCAAAATATAATGGACTTGACAACAAACCTTGTCTCTATCACAGAATCTACATCTCTTACTATTTCTATCTTATCTACAGATATTAAACATGGGAGAACATAGCAAGGACTCACTGTTCCAACTCGGTTGATGGCGGCGGAGAAGTAAGTGTTGGCAATGGCGGCATTCCTGGCTTCGATGGACCACATCGGCTCGCTTTGGTACAAGACCATAAAAGAAAGATATAAAACGAGACCCACGTCCAAATATACGGTATTTACACTTTTAATACTTTTAATACTTTTAATACTAAACCTAACTTTACTCTTGAAGTAAAATGCAAGCAACTTCTTAAAACGCAAGAATGTTTTCAGAACCACCCAAGTTCACAGTCATTCACAGTAATTCATACCCTTGAGGGGTAGTAAATGGGCAAATTTCAATTTCAAACAAAAAGGCAATTTTTACATTTGACCATAAGCCTATTAAACCAACTGTTCATCATGCACTGTTTAGATGTTACATGGTTATATAAATAACAATTTAATGGTCAACAGAACAAAGTACAGTATTAAACTACAGGTGTTATCACTAAGAGAAGACCAGCATGGTATAAACCTTGTATGTATCATAACCTATCTTAATTATACAGGGATGAGCCTGGGGTAAAACAAAAATCACAGAACTTTGCAAAATTTGCGGTATAGGCTCCAGTTTGCGTATGCTACAGTGTGTTAGGATAATAGTTTTGTCCCCGAGGTAGAAAAGATTATCAAGGATATTCCGCGAATTCGCGGAAAATGCTCATGCCTGATTATAAGACTTGGTATTGGCTTATTGAGTGAAACAATATCACGATTGTGTGGTCTGCTGCGGTCAACAAAACAGGAACACGCCTGTGGATGGTGAACCGTCTCGTGGGTCACATATTATAGGTGTGAGAGGGTAGAAGTATGTGACCCGGGATTACACTCACCTCAGACCACCAACTGTTGCAGATGGATTGAAGACTATCTCGGCACCATTCATGCCATACATGTGCCAGTTGAGAGGATGGTGTCGTCCATAACATATGTTGATGGCAATGCGACCTGCAATGATATAAACATATTTATATATACAACAAAATTATAAGGGACCAAACCATCAATTTCTGCACTTTAGAAAATATGCTGGTATTTAAAGAAGCCAGTTCTTGCTTCCTAAAGGCCTCATTTTAGAAGGTGGTGAAAAAAAAAGGTTTGATAAAACGGCACTTGCTATGTCTAAAATACAGCTACGTGTTTTGAACAACAATAAATAACATCTGAATTATTGAATATATCTGGCATTATTACAGAACCCAGTTCTTGTCTGATCAAATTTTGCAGGGGGGTTAAAATGATTTGTTAAAATGGGACCTGTCGTGAAAAAATACATCAAAATTTCAGCTGGCACTTCAGAATTTCGTTCTTGCTTTTACATAATACTGGCCTCTTATGTGAAAGGAAGACAGATTTCTTAAATTGCAACCTGCAGTTAAAAAAAACCCATAAACAAATACAAAATTTAAAGCGGATATACAAAAAACATACAGTATGCACTATTTTAATTTGTCTTGTATACACATTTAAAACTTAAGCATCTTTAGACAAAGTGTAAACTCTTTGTACATTGAAATGTCATCGTTCGTAAGGAAAAACACCATACATTTGACTATTCTCTTCTCCTTTTCCCTTCCAATCCTTCAGAAAGAAATTAAAAGAACCCTTCCAGGAAAAAAAGATCATGGTACGACAATCTCCAAGACAAATTAACAAAAAAAGAAAAAAAGTGAAAAATTGTGACTTACAATTATTAACTTACCAAACTGAGTTTCAAAAACTCTGTGGCCAGTACTGCCCTCAAAGTAGTACGTGGACTGCAAAAAAAAAAACGGCAAAAGAAATTTATCACCAATCATGACTGTTTGGACCAATCTGATGTAGAAAAGTTAGCTTCAGAGTTATCTGACCTATGGGGCAATGTTGCTGCACAGGTTCTTTCGGCTCATACGATCTTACTCCTCATCCAAAAATTATCACAATTACTCTCTTCACACCGGGAAAATCTTTTACAATGTTCTTATTCCAAAAAATAGAAACAAATTATTTGGCAAACACTCTTCACATAAAGCATTAGAATCCATCATTTGAAGTAAATTTAAATGTTAGGAATATTTTGTATATGTCACCCAGTTCACGCTACAAAGAATATTAAATTTAATGGGGTCCTACCTCGTTAAAATCTCCCACTCTTGGGATGTGGTTTTTGCTGCTCTTTCCCAGGACCTGCCCAGTATTGGAAATGACAACTACAAAGATCGGAAGACAACCGAGTAAGCAAATATATGTAAATATAAAAAATAAAAAATATAAAATATAAAATATAAAATATAAAAAATAAGCAAATATACCTCAGTCACCATTTATCACCGTTTCAACAACAACAGCAAAATTTGTTCTTGGCACATAAAGCACTAAACACTGTATATTAAGCATGTGTTCTGGTAAATTTGTAGAAAAATTCCAAGTTCCAACTAATTATAGACTACAGTGGGAATGTCGGTTTACCTCAAGCAAAATGAAATATTATTGATAAAGTTTCTGTTTATCTGACTATTAAAATAATTTATATATTTTTTCTAAAATATCAAATCATACTTCATAATGCTACTTAAACGCTGCATTAAGATGTGGCTCTAACCAAGAGAGATTCAATTGTTATTAATACTTCCTTGTTAAAATTAGCACATTTGCCAAAAAATTGTATCTGGGAAAGATTCAAAACTTAACTCACCGGCCGTGTTTTGCAAAATATCTCCCCGAGAGGAATCTCTTTCCAGTATGGGTGATATTATCACCATGTTGTACTTCTTGGCCCACTAAAAGAACCAAGAATTGTAAAAGGACAAATTGAATGTGCATAGTTTTAAATGGGTTGGTTGTCTTCTTGGTTATACCAATATATGCACAGAGTGAATTGAAATAACAAGAAACCATCCTAACCCTTACTGTGACTGAATATTTTTGGATGCACGAATTACGCGAATATGGTTACTTATATCATCGGGTGATGTCACGTTGAACCGCAAGTCAAAGAACCAACTCGTAACTAGGATATGCAAATGCACTTTGCACTCAGTCTACTTAAGCAGTGTGCTACTGTAAATTCTATACCTAAACAAAGAGTCAATTCACCTTTTGTCTAACAGATAACATGGCAACAATAAATACCAGCACTTTAAGCAGCTGGATGCTATTTCAAACATATAAACTTTTTAATATGAATGCAAAAACTGAAAAACTATATACAGTTTTTAAAATATAGTGAGAACATACAAAGTATACATATAGTATATATATAGTATATATAATATATATAGAATATATAGTATACATATATAGTTTATTTATATATATATATGAACTTTACCTCTTGGCATAAGACAGTGGTGGGTCCATCTTCTGCAGACTCTGCAAGCTCAACCCAAGGTAGTTTTTCACGAGTGCAAAATGCAAATGGTATTGCTGCAAATTTTAATTTTTTAAACAAACTTTTTGTGTGAATTTGTAAAACTGCAATGTAAAAGCTACATACTGAATCATTACCAGATATTAAACATATATGCTGACCTTGCAAGCAGGGGAGTCAAGAGCCAGATTACCAGGCCCAGGTAAACCTCTGTCACCTGACAACCTGAAATTAAAGTCTTCATTATTTCTTAAAGTATATTATGAAAAATAAGAATATATTGTTCTTTATCAAATATTCTGTCCCCTGAAATTGACCCCTGACCCGAAACCTGTACCCCCCTACCACCCTGAACCACCCCTCAGTAAACCAAGCCGCTGCAATTTTAACCATTTCTTATCAGATATTCTATATTTTATAAGAGGCCAAGTGAATGCATTGGTACGGTCCCCTCTTGGAGATGCCATTTTTATTCAACTAGAGTAACAAGCAATGCTACAAAATTTCAACACATTGTAGGTCTATTCTTTGATCAACTATTGTCTTTGACAGTAAATCATCTTTGGCATTTATGAATCGAGAACATATATACTGTATCTATGAGGGTTTCAATTGAGAACTTTATTATTGTTTGTTTGTTTTTTGCTTGCTTGTTTAGCTTTCTTTCTTTGTTTTTGACATGGTTTTCGTGGGATAAACTATTTCAAGTAGGCTATCATCTATGACAATCTGTAAAGATGACATACTATAAACTTTAAACTTGCTCCAATTCTCCTGGAAGCTAAATAAGGACTTTGGGATGGAATGTATCTTTGACTATCTGACTGAATTTTTGGGTACAAAGCATCTTTCTTAATTTTTTCTTTCTCCTACTCTCTCTCTCAACTTGATACAAAACACATATTTTCCAGACAATATACTTTAGGCCAACTGGCTGATCTCTTGCAAAGCACAATATCAACTCAAAAATATGATTACCTCTTCATCTTGAAATTCTGATCTTTAATATGAAGAATGGCAAATAACAAACTTACTCCAAGTCTCCTGGAAACAAAGAATATTAACTTTGGCGTGGTAGGCTGCCTCGGCTATTTGACCAATCCTTTGATGAAGAGCATCTCGCTGGAGAAAAAAAAAAAATTAAAAACAGATCAGATGTTTACTGAAAACAATACTTGCATGGAATCTAACAGCTTCTCTGCAAAAGCCCCATCACTATGCAACTACCTTAACATTTTAACTGTTTGCCTTCTTGAAAGTAATAACCAAGAAATAATATATTCATATTTGTGATTATAAACAGGCCTCACCTATAAAATAAATCTGGCCTCTTCTTTAGTTTATTTTATTAATTGAATTGAAAACCAATGACATACAGTTTGTACCCTCCCTGTTGGACAGTACCCATAACAGAGATTTAGTGTAACCGTTTTAATTGAACAAAATCAAAACCAACAGGGAAACTAAAAGTAACTAAAAAAAACATGTGGTGATTTAACTATGCTAACTATGTATGAATATGCATGTTTATTTTGAATAACAATACATCACCTTATTGCATTCACACTAGCATGTTGAGTTATAGTTTAGAATACAAGTGGACACCAAGCAAAGCAGATGTGTTTTCCTCTTTGAGTATTGAATTGTGTTGAGTTATGCCCAGTTATAACCAAAATAAAGTCAATGTTAGGGTGACATGAAAACAAAACATTGGCATCGTCTGCCTTTACATTCACATCCATTTTAATATGTCTGTGAAGCATTAACTTCACATTTTCTTCTACTAAATAAGATACTAATTATTTTTTAATTATATCTATTTCCAGACTGTGCACTATTACATGTACTGTAACATAGACAGTACTCTACCTGTTCCTGCACTGGCGCAGATGTAGGAAGCACAATCTTGTTTTGAATAAGTCCGATTCTGACAGTTCGCGGTGGTCTCAATTGTTCCTTCCCAGCATCCATCTGGAAAGCCTTCACTTCAAAATCATGTTTGGACGCAATATCCTTCACTTCAGATGGAAGTTCGAGATCTCTGTAAAAGGGTACGTTGAGAAGAGATAATATTGTTTTCTTTTTCTTTGTCATAAGCTGTTTTTTCACTGTTTATAATGCAAATGAAAGACCGTTTAAAATGTCTGCTGTACAATGTTACAATATCGTCACATACATTAGCATGCATGCACAATTTGACTAACAGCTTGGCACTGTATTCTTACATTAAAATGATAGAAAACCTGTGCAACATAAGGTTTTGGAAGTGGGTGTAGTAGAATAAATCCTAAAATTACCACAATTGAACCTCAGTTTATGTGAAGTGTAGTCAGTCATTTTGCCAGGTGAGAAAGTTATGGAGGGGGTGCATTGCCAAGAAGGCATAATGGGTGTATTTTAGATTAAAACTGACTGAGGTCAAGGACAAAATAAAAGCGCTAGCCAGGATAACTACGTATGACGTGTTCCACAAACGTTTAGGTCCAAGTCTAGTTTGTTCATTTGTATATTTGCCACTGTTAATAGGCAGGGTGGAACCGTAACACAAGTCACAACTCTGCAGGCCACCTTACTCTTAGCCTCACTTATTCTGCTTCAGCTTCTGTTATATACTCGTTAAAACCCCTCACGGGAATCACAAGGAGGATGATGGTACGTAGCGCAGCAGTGCTGGTAACTATTCGTGGGCAATCTAGTTTTAAACATCTCAAGACTAGGGCTCTCCATAACGGCCAAGGATTGTGTATTCCAGTCTTTTGTAGTCCTAGGATAGAAGCTATACTGAAAAGCACGATGATTATGTGGAATGTGAATATAGCGGCCCTGTCTCCCTGGTTTCAAGAAGGGATTAGTCTCATTTGGGACTGCAGCTAGGCCATTAATTTTGATAAAAAAGTAGAGTCTGGCCCTTTTCCTTCTTTCTATGAGGGGTTCCCATTTCAAAGTCTTCAAGATCGCAGTGACACTGGATTGCCTACGGAAATTACGAGTTACAAAACGTGCTGCCTTCCTTTGAATTTTTTCTATTTTATCTTGGTCTGAGACCTTATAGGGGCCCAAATCTGAGCTGCATATTCAAGAGTAGAGCGACACATAGACATATAGGCCAATTCACATAATTATTGTGGTCCAGAGTGCAAATTCCTATTCAGGAAGCCAAGGGTTCTGCTGGTCCTAGAGCATATCTTATCAATATGTGTAGAGAAAGGTATATTGCTAAAGACTCCCTCTGCCCTTATCTTCGTTTGAAATGTAATTTGTTTCAAGTATCAAAACACATGAATGTAACACAAATGCAATAACCATATCCAAACATCTTGTTCTAGTACAAATGAATGGTGGGAGATGTTACCATGGCGACATGATCGATTGCTTTATACACATTTCCTATTGCTAGAAACTATCAGGATACTTTTGAATAAAAACCTTGAGAATTTGGCTACTTTTTTGACAGATTTGTACGGCTTGTTCCTGTTTCTGAACGAGGACCCTTACAGGACCAAATTTTGGTGGGATCGCGGACTCTGTGCGCCTTTTGCGAACGATGATAGGGAGCCTATGCTGACAGCGTTGACCAAGAAGCTTTGGCGTACTGCCAAGAGGGACGTCCTTGATCAGGTGCAGTAGTTTATATCTATTAAAGGCATTGAAGACTCGCCCCAAACCGTGTGC
>JAAAKB020000027.1:660584-671939 GCA_010014835.2 Apostichopus leukothele
ACATAAGGACCCACCCCCACCCCTCCCCCCTCATGTCTCCATTTTAAACTCCCAAAATCACCACCCCCCTCCCCACCAGTCACCCCTCTTCCAATGGAATCCCCTTTATACTGATCGGGATAAGAACAGAGCCTGTATTACATGTTATGTTACAGGATTGGTATATAGCAATGGGATATATTCATACTGCCCTCCAGTGGAGGCATTAAAACGAAATTCACCATCAAGCTGAATGCTCTGTTGGGTCATAACATACATCGGATCACGAAACTGAGGTTTTCAAAGCAATTCAACGACGGACTGGAGAGGCAGCTCCCTAGAACTATGGATACAGTAACACAGTGTCGTTCAAAAGAGCAAACTTTACTACTGAAATACGTCTTTATTTAATCATCATAAAATCATAATCATTGCAAATTATATTCCTTCTTGTCATCAATGAATCAATCAATCATGTTTCCTTTGACAACTTTCCAAGAACAAAGTTTTTACCTACTCAAAGCACCCACGAAAATCCAGCTAAAGAATTAAATTATTGAACCCAGCAGAAAGGTGGAAATACATTGTCAAATATCAGTTTGGAATTGATTGATGAAGGATAATAAATCTATGTTGGATGTGGAATTAACGATGACTAAAACAAGACACTTTAAATTAAGAAACTTTCTTTATGACTAAAGAACTCCATAATGTTTCTATAAATAAACATATATAGTATACTGCTTTAACTATTAAACTCACTAGCAATTTGGCTAGTGAGAAAACCATTACCGTAACGTGTGAAAATGGCTGAGAACACCTGAGCCCGATAGCAAGACAATTTTAGGCAAACTTGTCTTGAGGGGGAAGAAAAGACAATTTTAAAATGGCTTATCATTTTTACCTGTTTCATTACTTAAATTTGGGGAAGAAAGAAAATGAAGATGACACTTCGGTGTTTCTTATCCAATAAAGGTGGTGCGAATAATTTCTTCCCAACCCGGGGAGGGAGCTAATAGTCTGTTTGAAACTCGTGACTAGTGTTATGAAAATCAAAAGAAACACCTTAATACAATGAACCAGTGGAGTAAAAAAACCTCTGAAACTTCCCTGCAAGGAAGTGGAGCACAACTATCGGAAACAAACTTCCCTATCGGAGAAATAATTTGTGGAACAAAAGACTCACTTATAAACTTCCCTTATACACTAATTTGGGGAGAGGAAACTCTTCGAAACTTCCCTAATAGGTAATTTGATGAAAGCATAAAGGGTCAGTATAAACAGTTTTAAACCCACAATATGTTAGGAAGTAAAATAATGGTCACATATAAGTTCAAACTTCATTTAACCATTTTGAGTTCACTACTTAACATGGTCTCACTGAGATATCCTTATTCTATAATAATTAACTTGCTTCAAAAATCGCTAACAAAATGGAACAAAAATGTTTGAGTATTAAATGAAGAATGGAAAACTAATTCCAAAAGTAAAATCCTAAACATACCTCTGACCTTTATCGAAAGTGCAATACCTTCCCCCACCCTTCTTTCCTAACCCCCTCTCCCTTCCCCTGTGATTCTTTCCTAATCCCCTCTCCCTTACCCTTCGTTTCCAAACCCCCTTTCCCTTCCCATGTGCTTCTTTCCTAACCCCCCCGTCTCCCTTCCCCTATACAAAAGATTCATATCTATAAATTTTCTTTGTAAATCTTTACACTACACTCGATCACTCCACAGAGAAAGTGTGCACTTCCAACCTGCAAAGGAGACATCAGTCTTTGAATTTAAGACTTTAAATCTGGCACCTTTCGAATACCTCTGTATCACATATCCCACGAAAACATCCCCGAACCAGTAATCAAGCCTTTGAAGGTCAAGGGCTGAAGGGACTACCAACACCCTACCAAGAATGTGCTCCACACAGCGAGATACCATCAACTGAAGGAATGCTCACATGTTCCTCTCCCAGTCTCCCTTCTCCTCCTCCTCCTCCTCCTCCACCTTCTTCGTCAACGTTGGAATGTATTCCTTGGGGTCCGGTAATTTCAGTTAATGCGACTCATGGCACACAGCATGCTCTTCTCAGCACTCTGCGTATTTATAACACTCCCTGTTTGATATTCGATAACGCGCTAATTGTGTACATCAATCAACATTTTCATAACCATGTTCCTCTGTTGTAAATATTTAACGCTAAATGACAATATTTTGGCATTTCTACTTTTTTTTTAGGGGGGGGGTGTCCTTTTGGTGTACTTGTCTTTCTTCTGTTTGCTTTTCTTTTTATGCCTTTTTTTTTTCCTTCTTTGTTGATGAAATATTCTGTTTTTGCAGTGACATGATTTTGAAAAAAAGTCATTCAGTAAAGTAATATTCCAGAATGAAAAAATCTTGATGATTGAAATGGCAACAAGGTGAGAGAAAAATGCACTACAGACAGCACTGACAGGAAGGGAAATATTTAACTGTTTCAACAAATTCAAAGATTTTATCTGGTATAATACTACTATCAAACTCAAAGGAAGGTGTTACCCATAAGGAAAGGGGAAGTGGTAGACAGAGGGGGCAGGCACAAGGGGCAGACAGAGGGGGCAGGCAGAAGGGACAGGCAGAAGGGGCAGGGGAAAGGTTAAAGAAGATAGCAGTGAAAGACTAGAGAGCCCACAAAGGTGAACTTAATTTGCTAAAGATATTTCATGCTGATATTGCTCAAACTTTCTAAAGATATTTTTCCAAAGTTTCTAATGCTCCAATTTTTGGAAAGTATGGACTAATTGGTTCGATAATTCCAAAAGCTAGTTGATGTAAAAGTGAAGAAGGAAAAGGCTATTAATCAATTGGCCCAGACTTATACAGAGCTGTTACAGCGTTATAGAGCATCTTGTGAATTGTGCCCTCGGAATAAACGTCTTCTCACCTTAAAGCCTACTACCAGAACTGTGGGGTGACCGCTGTTTTGTTTCTGCTGTCCCACATCTTTGGGACAGAGTACCTGAATATATCAAACTCTTTCCTTCTCTTGTGTCCTTCAAGTCTACACTGAATTCACATCTGTTTCTCTAACTCAATGTCTTCTAATTGTCTTTCACCTTTTGTTATCTTATTCATTGTCTGTTACTTGCTTTGCACTTTCTCACTGTTGTTTCACTGCTGCATGAGCGTCTTTCTCAAGTACTCCGGTGCTATAAAAATGTTCATTATTATTATTAACCATTGAATGTCATAAAGAAATAAGACTGTTTCTGAGTTTACATGTTATCCTGAGGGTTTACTGGTTTGACGCAAAGGTCATCAGTACAAGTGGCCCCAAATATGCTAGAAAAATCAAATAATGGTCACTTATGGTCAAACTTTAGCAGACATTTTTCACAGCTCATTCCAATTCATCCTCCCACAAGGTAAATTAACTGTCAACAAAGAAAGACCTTTTACAACCTTATGGAATAATTTACATTTTAATCATAATAATCAGTACTTTTGAAAGTATAAATTTAGCAAGCTAAAAGTTAGGACTAATTTGATGAACCTTTAGTCTTGTTGGGAGTGAAAATATATTCTTCTGTTCAATATCATTTCTTCATAAATAATTTCGATAAGCTACTACAGCTACCCCTGATAGCCTCACATGATATCTCTAGACTAACATGTGCACCGCAGATCGTTTGGTTTATAATTAACAAAGAAATGTCTGCATGGGATCGTAAAAGAACTTTAAAAAACAGAGCTGAGTTGCTCACTTTATGGAACACAAATTCGTAAATATTTCAGTCACAATTTGCGCAATTTAGTTGTTAAAAATGTCAAATCGGACACTTGAATATGTTTAAGGAAATATAGCTGTGATGGTCGAGATAAAACGTGAAATTAAATGAAAAAAGTTTCAATTTAATTGTTAAAAATGTCAAACTTGACACTTCAATATGTTTAAGGAAATATAGCTGTGATGGTCAAGATAAAACGTGAAATTAAATGAAAAAAGTTTCAATAAACTTACCGTTCGCTTCTTCTGTTGGTCCCCTTCAACTTTCTTCACTCTTTTGGAATGTAACAATCCTGTCTCCCCATTAACAGACAAACTTAATCTGGATTCTGCTGGCTTACGGGGTGTGCTGCCCTCCGAGAATGATTCCTTGGGGGTGTAGAAAGTGTCAGATGACGTAGGGGTACCTGCCGGGGTCATGTAAATTGATTTGGGAGGTGACTCCTCCTCCAGTACCCTGTCAATGCTTGTCTCGTTATCTATGCTAACATCCTCTCGACGGCCTTCTCGTGTTTCAGCTTTGTTTTTGGTCTTGTCACTCACGGACGTTTCGAGTCTGTCTCTTCTCTTGGAGAGGTATCCCTTCTTTGGGTCTGTGAGTCCTCTGTCATTGGTCCTTCCGGGAGAATCTGGTGTTCCTCTTATGGTGGTCTTAGCGGTTGAACAGGTGACATCTGGGCTGTTGAAGCGGAGTGCTGCCTGGCTGACTTTACCTCTGACACCTGACACACAAGTGAAACAAATCTATCACATAATCATTTAATTCCCTTATGTATACATGTTGGCTTATATCTCGATACTTATATCCCTTATGACTTACATATCCCAAACTGGTACATCCCTATAATTATACTATATGGTATAAATGTAATAAATGCGATAAATGTTATAAATGCACTATATGTTTTCTGTCATACCTACTATAGATGCTAATGAGGCAAAAGAGACACAAACCCAAGCATCACCAAAAATGACAAAGATCTAATTATTACTTTCTCAAATGTTTCTCTCTTCATATTTTCAATGATAGAATGTTAACAGTGTTAACACTGAAACCACTAACATCACTATGACATCATGTTTATGAGGCTCAATAGTTCAGATTCTGAATAATTTAATACAAACCCCTTCTGCATCATAGAAAAAAACACTGTCATAAATAAAAATATATATAAAAACTTGTAGCACATGTGGCTTGACGTGCTTAATTTATACTTGATCAAGTCTTCAACCTCGAGTTTGGAGGAATATTAAAATATATGCGTTATTTCCCAAACGGAATAATATTGCCTTGGTTGTTTTGGGAAGCATCCATGACAGTTATCTCTACCACATTTGACCAAGAATGACGGTCAGGATTGTGAACTCCTTTTAATTACACAAGTTGGTATATGATGTCATATATGGTCACTGGTTTCAATCTTCAAGAAGCACTTTAATATTCTCCTCACACCAAGCCATTTAATTGTCTCACTTTTAAAACATTTGGGGCAGGATCTCAGACTCCATGGGAAGGGGAGGAAAGGAGTCATATTCCAAACCAGGTGGAAATTTGTCTGATTCCTGCGCTCCCTCCCCCTCCCCCCCCCTCTCCACCTCACACCTGGGAATCTAGATTAGATGGACAGATAATCCACACAAATGCTAATGACATGAAGAGCAAGACCAAACATAATTTTGCTATGAAAAAATATCTCTATCATTTCTGACCTAAAGTTCAGAACGTTTTATGTCCATTTATTACGCTTGAATTTGTGAATACTAAACACAAATGTTTCAATTACATTACATACATCAATGTATGCAATAACTGCGACAAGCCAAGGACGTGGGTGGTGCTCTTAACGAAAAGTTGAGTGATGAGGGCAGCATTCCATATTCAATTCCTTCCACCATTCCACATAAATATATATAGCAATTAAATATCATATAGTAATGTATTAAACAGACATACTCTCAAGTTCCTCTCATGAATGCAGCTGGAATTTTGTTTAACAATAGTTTCATGATCTTGATTGATCTTGGATCTATCTTAGCAGACATTCATTGAACAGAGACCATCAACAGGAAAACACAATTTGTGTTTATCCCAAAGTTATATCCTCTTTTGAACTAATTGATAATTGAAACTTAATTAACAGTCTGTAGGCTTCCAGGTAATCCTCAATCCTCCACAATGATGACAAACTTTACTTTGGGATTAATGATATATGAATTATTCTGCACAACTATGCAACAGCTGTTATTTAATGCAATGTCAGTACCTTGACCCAACGGGATGAATAAGACACCCTCCCCCTTCCCTATATCCTTGCAAGCATATGTTAACAAATATCAGGGAGGGGGCCAGGGAACCTTTTGCCATTGTACTTACATTGGGATGAGCTTTTACACACTCTTTAGAATATATGAATGTAACCGAGAAAACAGTTATTCCTCTTTCACAGAAAGTGAGTATTTGGTAAGGTAAGTGTGGGTGTGTCCTGGATGTGGGGTGGGGATGGGGATGGGGGTGGGGAGCGGTGGGTGAGTCAGTAGAGTCATCCTTGCAAATGTAAAGAGAGAAGA
Source organism: Apostichopus leukothele (assembly GCA_010014835.2). Lineage (NCBI taxonomy): Eukaryota > Metazoa > Echinodermata > Holothuroidea > Aspidochirotida > Stichopodidae > Apostichopus > Apostichopus leukothele. Next base: position 666,891 of record JAAAKB020000027.1, read on the forward strand.
ATGCAACAAAACCATTGTTTTGTTGGACACAAAAGATTCCTGATGCGATTCCTTACAGATTCAGATACAACAGAGTGGAATAGACGTATCTAAAGTAATGATATCCGTGTTAAAAACGTACCTTTCAGGGCTTTGTCTTGTGTCCTTCCTTCGTTCTTTTTCTGAAATCCGCTCTGAAACTGATTCTGTATGTCCCTAAAGTTTCCTTTCTTTGGCTCCTTCCACCGAGAACTCACAAATGCTTTTCTCTCACTTTTCCCAACGTCTCTTAAATTCGTTTTCTCTAATAGAACCGAGTTTTTGTCCAGACCTCTCTCTGGACTATCAGTAATCTCTGACGATTTACTCGAGGTAGAAGTGGGACTTCCCTTTCCTGTTGATATGTTAGTTTTTTCCTTCCCTAGCTTTACGTCTTCTTTGGACATAGAGATATCGATATCTATTTCTTCCAGTTCATCGTTTATCTTGAAAGACTTGTCGGTCGTGTTACTTTCATCCTCGCTAACAACTTCAGATTTTCTGTCCTCTCTGCCAGATTTATCCTCCCGAAGAAACTCCTCCTCCTTATTCTGCTTCTTGCTCTCGTCTTTATCTTCTTCTGACGCAGGATCCTTTATACTGAGACTTAAATCGGACGATGTCGAAACTGAAAGACTTTCATCTGCAGACTCAACGATTGACAAACCTCGTTTAGAATCGTTTTCACTCCGTTCTTGAAAAGAATCGACACTTCCGATCTTTCCATCATCGTGAACTACACGATCAAATACTTCACTGTGAGGTTCAATCTCTCTTTCACTGTCCTGAAAGTCCCGCTCGCTTTCGACAGAGCTGTTAATGTTTGAGATATCTGCGATGATGTCCTCAGTATCCTTGATCTCTTCGTCTTCGATCTTCCTCTCCGTCTCGTCTACGGATGGTTTTGCCGGGCTCTCCGTATTTTTCTGATCCGCCGAGATGCTGCTTCTCTCGAACGGAGAACAGTCGTTATCCTCGTAACTCCGTAGTAAATTTCGTTGCCATTCCCGTCTTCGCCGCTTGGCGGTATCGACCTCCGCGGTAATGTCGGGTGAGGGCTCCACGGGGGCAGCTCCTTCGGATTTGATTATCACACTGCTCATATCCTCCTCCGAGTGACTCTCATCTCTACCAGACTTAAAAGCATCTTCTAAACGAGTTTGAGTTTTATCCATCTCCCAGCTACTACCTTCATGCTGCTCCATCGATTCAACGGATGATTTATCGTACGGAGGAGAGGCCTCTAGCTCTGACACCTCACAAGATTTTTCCTCTTGTCTAATTTTCCCTTCAGTTTTTTCCTGTACCTCCGCTACTGTTTGATGGTCCGTTTTGGAAATCGACTTATCCACCAGCGGTGTATTTTGGATTTTCTCCACAGCGGTGGGCTTAGACACTGTCCGGCTGCGATGCTTGGAGTCCATCTCGGCACTGCTGGATTGGCCAAGGACAGCCGTCTAATAACCAAAAAAGACCAGTAAAAAGTGAAATACCCAAATAATTTGATTATGTTATTGAATTTGACATATTATTCCCATAGGATGATTGTTTTATTAATAGGAGCATTTAATCAAGCAAATACCACAGTACAAAATATGGTTTAGAAAAAAACCCCAAGAAGACCAGGTAGTAATATCAGCCAATTACCGTATGCAGTGGTGCAAACCTTGCCCTGCTATAGAGACTCAAGTAAAGAAAATGTAATTTGCCAAAGAAATTATATAAAACATACAAGACCTCTGATGCAGGTAAAAGATGCTGGGAGCAACTTCACAATATTAAACGGGGCAAACCGGTGGGAGGTGGATTGCATGGCAGCTTTTTGAGTTGATTTTCATCAATTTTCAAACAATTTTTGATACTAAAATACCATAGAAAAAAACACGTAGCTCATTTTTATAGATTGATTAACACAGTTTGGTTTCCAAAAAAATGAAGTAAAAGTCACAGTTTTTAAGTTTTCCAATTTTGCAATTTACATGTGCCTGATATACAGGTACTATTAAAAATGATGTTTGGGCAACATGATGTTGAGAATTGAATCACAAATTTGCTTAAAAAACTGATTTGCTCATTAATGTCCATTTGGGGTGAAGACATCTAGGACAATGTGCATAAGTTTGTTCAACTCTAAGCATGTTAGAGTGAATACTCTGGTATGGCCAACTTTGCTCACTAAGTTTTCTTAACTCACTCTTCCTTTTGAAAACAAAAGTTATAAAGGAGAATGAAGAAAACACAAAATAGTAGTTCATTAAAAATATATAAATCTCCATTGAGATGCATTTGCTAGGTGGGTCTGCATGTTTGTATTGTTTTCTAACAATCATGGCATTTCAGGGTCACTTGGTTATATGGTGTATTAAGGCATAAACCATTACTTCAATGACATGTATGGAGCAAAATACAAGAAAGAATCAAACAGGTCTGTAATGATGTAGATTTTGCAATTATTTTGTGTGGAAATTTGGGGTACAGGTACTACACTTCAAACAAAGGAGAGGTAAAGGATGGGGGAAGAGGGAGTGGATAATGGAAGAGGGTAGGGTAGAGGAAGGTTAAGGAGACGAGAGGAGAGGAGAGGGGAGGGATTAAAGAAATGTGTAATGGTAGAGAAATGGGGAAGGATGGAAGGTATAGGAGGGGGATGGGGGAGGAGAGAGAATGAGTTATTCAGAGGAAGAATTGATGATGGGAGGACAATGTGAAATAATTGGATGGGAGAGGGATTACGGAAGGGAGGGACACTGAACCAGGGACACTGTGACAGGGTAGGGTAGAGGAAGGTAAAGTATAGGAGAGGAGAGGAGAGGAGGGAAGGGGAGGGATTAAGAACATTGTGATGGTAGAGAAATGGGGGAGGATGGACGGACGGTATGGGAGAGGGGAGGTAGGAGAGAGAATGAGTAATTGATTGATTGAATGGATGAGGGAGGAAAAATGTGAAATAATTGGTTGGGAGAGGGATTATGGGAGGGACACTGTGACAGGGGAGGGGGTGGTGGAGGACAAGGAAAGAAGGAGGAATAGAACAGTGTAAAAGAAACATAAGGGGATAACTGTGAAGGATGAGGGAAGGGAAGGAAGGGAGAAATCCTTCTGTACAGATAACAAGTTCAAGTATTCTGTGCTAGGTATTTATACAAACGTAGAATAAAAAACTCCTTTTCATTACAGCTAAAACTAACCATAGAAAGATTCAAGTTTACTGTCTGCTTATCTATTTCACAACCTGCTAAGGGGGGGGAGACTGTATGCCAGCTCCTCTCCATGATGTGACAGATGACTTCAATTTTTAATGGTCCTACAGTCAAAAGGTTGAATAAACTCAAGCTGTAACAGGCTGTATAGCCTAGAGACTTCTTCCCAGGGATAATATCTCCCTGGTAAAGAGAATCTAACATCACAGGATAAATGTTTACAAATATTTATGAGGCCACCAATGCAGTACAATTCAGCAGATTGGTAAAAACCCAGTCAGTAGACAACTACACGCTGATTGATTCTGAGGACTTGAGTGACCAGAGAAGGAGTTATTGATTTAAACTTTCCAATTTCTAGACAGATCATAAAATGCCGGATGTGGCCATAAAATTTCTGACAAAACCTGGTTCTCGGTATTTACTACGATACTCTGTGCAACTGTTATTTTCCTTGAACTGGCGTGTACTTTTCTGATTTCTTAATTTTTTTAAAATTTAAAGATTTATTTCTTTTCCAATTTGTCATGTTTTTACCTCCCACTGTCCTAAAAAGCTCCCCCCCCTCATGACACTGAGTGTGTATAGCCTACTCCCACACATCATTTGTAAAACAATAAATTTACTGATTGCTGTCTTGTCACACCAACTTAACCATCAAAATAAAAAGGTACAATTACATTTTTTTTCGCTTTAATTTGTTTATGCTCTCTAGTCAATAGCTCTCGGGTAGTACAGTAGGTAGGGTGGAACCTGGCAAATAGCGGGTAAACTTACAAAGGGCTACAAACTCATGACAGTAGCTTTCGATGACAGCTTCAAGTTAGTTCACTAAAGGCCTGGCTTGAAATGGCATTGAAGATTGTTGGCTTCATTGATAACTTCAATTTCAATTCAAACTTTATTTCAATCTCTTTTGATGTAAATATACAGTGTAATTTGTTGTGTATGATAAAATAGAGATTGGGGAATGACAACAAGGAGCTTGATGGAACTTTTGTAGGTTGACACCCCTAAGCAGAAGATAATAGAAAGATTGGTCACTCCAACACCGATTTGGCTAGATAATTTCCGAGACTTCCATGGTGTCATCTATGTTGTTAACTCTCACGGTGCTATTTCTGTCATTTATGTTATTAGAACATCACCTATGCAGTGAATGTAGAACGGATGGTAAACCTTTTCAGTTTGTTATTACATGTGTATATGGAAATACAACTTTAGTATCACGTTCTGGAAATATTAAGAACACATATGATACGATACCATCCCATAGTAAAGGATACCATACCATACAATACCATACCAAACCATACCATACCATACGATAATCAAACAATACCATACTATACGATATCATACCATACCATATAATGGGGATATGGAAGATGCATTACTCTCACCCATGACCATTTAGTAATCAGGCCAACCAAGTTATTTTCTCACAAATTCAAGGTTAATCCATTTTGTGTGAGTACGTGTGTATTGGTGGGGGGTGAGAAAACGTTGGGGAATATGAACAGGTGTGAGTGATGCCATGATATTATCTTTAAGCAGAGAGCTGCTACTTGGACACCTCATCTTCCTCCCTCCCCCCCCACCAACTACTTGCACCCCATCAGGAAGAACATTGAATCTTTATATTTTTCTCACCTGTTTCTTTGGTTCAGTATTCAACTTCATCTTAGGGGTGGATGTTTTTCTGGGAACCAAGGCATTTCTTCCAGATTGCCATGTCCCGTTTGAAAGATTCAAGTAGCTTTGCTGAACTGGTGGTTTCTTTCCTGTCAAATTAAAACCAAAGAAAGAAATCTCTTATTACAATAAGGGA
>JAAAKB020000027.1:683978-700246 GCA_010014835.2 Apostichopus leukothele
AGGTGTTACAGTAGAGTCAATACAGGTAACAGAGGAACACAATAAATACTGTAGATGTAAGCCTTGAGAATAGTAGATTGAAAAAAAGAACATGTGGGGCGTTGACCCTGAAATAGGTCAGTGTGGGGGGGGGGGTGGGGCAGGGCTAAAATGTTTTGTCAAGCTAGGTTGATTTGAGTACATACATAGAATGGAGACATGTAAGGGAGGAGTGAAGTAAATTCCATTAATGAATGATTAAAATGAATGTATGCTAACTTCAACACTAAATTATTCCCTGATTATATAAATCTCTATTATAATCCAGAGCTATTTTATTAAATTTATCAAAAGTATGTAGAATGTATGATGACAACAAACAATCTCAGGAGACTCTGAAAAGAAACTGGCAGTCCTTCCAATAGACCAGTCCTATCTCTCAAACCAACCCCCCTCAATCCCCACCCCCCCCCACCGGCTCCTGTCAGACAAACCATCTTTTTCTCATACAAGAACTCCAATAACAAAGACTACATGTAAGCATTCTGGTTCCATGATGTATTGTGACATAACACCTTTATATGGGGGAATAAGTCTCACCTGGTGAACAGTTATTGCAAAAATTACACTTAAGTCTATGTTACAGGAGAAGTACACACACACACACACGTACAATACAAACTGCATTAGCTTTGCATGGGCGTAACATGTTTAATGTAGAAATACATATATTATTAATACATCTACAGTATATATACTGTAGACCTGTATGAGTACACGTATACTGTGTTTACCTTTTGTTTAACGTCATTACGAACGATTTAAACGAAACCAACGGTAAAGCAGACAGTTGATATCATGTACTAGGAACACTTTATAACTCACCTATTACCTAATAGGATTAATACACAATTGGTATCATAATGTAAATATAATAATGCCACTTTCAATTTGCTAACACTGATTGGACAATGTACAACAATACACAATGCATATATGGCCTACAATATGTACTACATACAGTATCTGCAACATCTACGAAAGTGAACATAAGTTTTGGTCAATTGGTCAAATCATTGATTCAAAACAAAAGATTTCCTAAAATTTCCTGTGACATCTTCAGATAACATCAACAGTTTATATCCAAGGCTGTTAACGGTCATTAGCAAATGCTTCCCAAAGTTTAGCATGTTTGTCATAATTGCTAAAAATTTCAAAAAGTACTTTAGCCAAGGTTCTCTCTCTTCAAAGTAGTTCAAGACACAGAATGGATCAATTAAGCATCCCAGTGAGGATCAGTTAAGTATCACAGTGTGGATCAATTAAGTATCCTCGTGAGGATTAATTGTCCCAGTGAGGAGGAAAATGGGGAATGACGGGGAGGGGGTGGGGGAGGGGGAGGAATGCTTCGAGAGTGGCAGTAAAAGGAGTACTCATAGACTGATGACAAGTGACCAGATTTGGTCAATCTAGCATATTTGCAGAGGAGCCTGATATCACCCCCTTGAGGTGTATCATAAGCATAGTAGTATTTGTTTGAAAAGGTCACAACCTGGTACCACCAGGGATCAACTTCTTTGAAAGGAGGTGTGCAAAAAACAATAGTCATGGACAGTAACTTTAAAATATATAGTGCTGATTGTTCGGGCAGTGTTTGTGTCACGCAGCTATGCTTTTTACTTTAACTTTTGGCACTTTACAAAGAAATTCTCCTGTTTATAAAAATTTATAACTTGTTTTTATGCTGCAAATTGCTAGACAAATAGACCCCCTTTGGAATCCAATACCTTAGTACATACAAAGCTGCCTACTGTAGGCCTTCTTACAGATCTGCTACTGCTTGACAAGTTTGCATCTTTGACATTTTCTTTCAAAATTCCAGGCATCCAGTAGTCTGTCAATGACATTCCACTAAATTAAACTTCAGATCCAAATATATTTTGTGTTCAAATATTTGCAAGACTGGTAGCAATACAACTCTACTGCTCTCATGTTTTGGCTTGCTCAATATGACTTTCCAGTACTCTACGTTGATAGCTCACAAGAAGCATGTGCACGTATATAATTGCATAGAAATGATTATACATGTACAGAATTAATTCATAACTACTCAACATTTACTGGGTACCTAATTCATTTCGCAAAAGATATACCCTAATGTTTGGCAATGCCAGCGACACACTTCTTGCAAGTGAAACTTTATCAACTAAAAGATAATTTGTGCATCAAATTAGACAATGTGAAGCACTGAATCTGGAATAGCCAGCTAAGAGTTCCATAATGTACTGTGGTCGGGTAGTAGCCATGTTTGGTAAACTTCAACTGAGTATAGTGACTACAGATAAACAGTGACAACTACACCAAGAGTTTGCAACCATATAGTCACCATCTAGATCTAAACAACCCTTGAAAGCTTCTTGGTTGGTACAGTAGTGATTGATGGCATAATGAGAATACCACCATGTAACGACATCATCACCACCATATAGTGACATCATCACCATCATGTAGTGACATCATCACCACCATGTACATGTAGTGACATCATCACCATCATGTCATGACATCAGCTAATACAAACTGATGATATCACATTATGTAGTACACAATGTCACTTTATGCTGATGTCAGTATCAGCTTGGTGAAAATGACACCAATTTATGTAGTCTTGTCTTGGAGTACTTGAGAACCACATTGAAAGAGAATATCACCCATTATATGAATACAGCATCACCCATTATGTGACCAGCATCAACTATTACATAGTGACCGCATCGCAGTTTTACATGGTAACAGCATCACCTATTACACACTCTTTTATTCTTCTTTCTTTCTTCGTAAAATTTCTTCTTTCACTATAAAACTTTAAAAAAAAAAGTCCAGAAAACTTGAAACATTCTGACCAGTGGACAAACAACATCTCCGTGATTTCATCTCACAATTTAATGCTTCCAATCTTCCAAGTAGAAACGTGAGAGATTAAGGAATTACTAAATGTAAAGATTGAACCAAACAACTTGTCTACAAATAGACGGTCTGAATGTAACCAAAGTAGGTATTTAATTGGAATGTGAGGTCTTTTAATGTGCCTTTTAATCCGAAGCCCATTCTATCTTCTACTCATTACACGAACCAGGGAGGATTTGGTTTGGTTGTTTACGCGATACTATACCGTATCCTTGGAAACATAACCTACGAAACTGGGGTAGAGTACGGACGTTACTTCAAACTCTTGATACGTTTGAAGAGCTCTCTTGGTTGTTTGAAGAGTGACCAAATCTCCAAATATGCAAAGAGTATGAGACAATGGGCATTATTGGTCCCATGGATGATCTACAGCATACAGCACAGTACTTAGCCCAGGCCTCAAAATCAAGGATGTTTAGGGGTCTAATTCTGTTAAAATTTCATTGATCACTGGTACAAAATACACCTTTATCTTTATTTTTTTCCTTTTCTTTTTTAATATGCTATTTGTCCAAAAATGTAAATTAATTATTCAAAAATTTATGTATACAGGGAACACTGTTACTACAATATGTACAAGTTTGCAGGATACAAGTCACTATTTCAAACACTTGCAATTTACCAAAGGATAAATTATAAGTTCACTTCATTGTGTTTACTTGTGTGTTTTCTACAATAAAATAAACATACACATCAATATGAAATCTTTTGGTCATTCCAAATATGCAACTGCAATCCTAAGGTGATTGTGCTCTCTGCAAATAAAATGTTGCGTCTAAATGGTCCAAAAAATTATTTGGAACATACAATCTGGCTCGAAAATATATTTGCCCACCAAAAATTGCACCCCCAAAAATGGTCCCAAAAATATTGGGCCCAACAAATAGGGGCACAAAAAATGTGTCCCAAAATGCATTTGACATGGACATAAAAATTCCACCCCAAATTTTTGGAGGCCCAGATTTTCCCAACAATTTAGACCTACATGTACCAGATATTAACCAACACTTATATCAAATTTGGCTACAATCGTTCAAGGTTGCAGAGTTATGCAATGTAAAGATTTTTAATGTTTGACCCCATCACCTCTTTATTATTCATGAGGTCCGTACCATCCGTGCCAGAAATACTAACACATTCTCATTATAATACATATATATGTACACAGCAAGTATGACAAATATCCATCAGCCCATGGTTGAGTTATCGCTGACCCAAGCAAGTTTCACAGACACGCACACACACACGCACACCAACCTGATTGTATGTTTTGCTATGAAATAAAAATTGTGAAATACTAGACCAATTGCCCAATATATTATCTACGCAAAGATCATTAATCAACAAATTCCTGACAAACATGAAAGCAAACATTCTGGAGTCTGATAAACACACCCTTCAATCATGTGAGAGGTTTGTTCTTCCTTCCATATATACATTTCTGAACAGTTTTCTACCAAACAGCACAGAGGAGCGGTGCTTTTTACATGCACTGTGCGACTTCATACACTAAAGTTTCTCCCTAAGAAGATATACAGCCAGACAATGTAATTAAGGTCAGCATTTACAGCGAATATCAGGAAACCAGAAAGCCAATTACCACTCTGTGCCTGAGAATAGATCCCTCCTAATCACTCCCCAGATTTCCTACAGCGACAACCATCGGAAGTGCTTCAGAGGTATTTTCTGTGCATGCATGCTGTATATACCCAAAACAACTACCTATTATCAAATATCCACCCTATAGAGTTTTTTACCTTCAGACTTGTATGTTCAGTAGAATAGTAGTACTTACTTACAGAAAGGTAGGAACTGACATCAAAATTATTGTTGTCAATGTGAAAGAAGATAATTGTTATTGTTTAGTTTGTCACAGTTTCTATTAATCCTTTATTCTTATCGACATTATACCGTATGAGAGACAAAGGGCACAAGAGTGTCAGATTGCTTAAAAGTTAAAGAAATTTCAATTGTAATGACATGAAGAAGTTTGCAGCAGGTTCATGAGCAGAATTGGCTGTCACTTAAAAATCCTAATCTTTAAACATAATGCATGATGAGGAGTATGTGTGCATGTAAAATGTAGTCAGAATTTTCCATTTGTATTGGTACCGAAATAGATACACTTTATAATGTACACAAATTCAAATCTGAGGTTTGCTCCAGGATACAGACATCACTACCCACCAATACACTGTAATTTGATTATCTTGCTAGACTTACTCAAGTCTGCTTTCAGTTTCTGTAATTTGAAAGTTTCAGTTCTGTTTCAAGGTGAGCACGTGACCAAAGACCAATTACTAGTGTCTTCTAGATTTACATTGCTGCATCTGTCATGGGATTTATCCCACCTGAGCTTGTCTGATATCATCAGGATGGATTAACAGCTTATCAGAAGCGAACCTCATCTGTCAACAACTTGAGGTGAGATTAAACCTCTCCATCTGGAGGTAGGTAAAGAGATCCTGATCATCGTCAACAGCACTTCTATCTGCATCTTGAGCTTTTCTTGCCTCTTCTGTCTTCCCACACATTTAAATTGATCAATAAGAAAATCTGCGATATTATCCTGAGAAGTTATACGTTACATACTACGACACAAAATGGTCTGACAGATATTTTTGGGACGCATTCGCTGTATCCATGGCAAAACAAAAGCAAAAATTATAAAAAAAATTATATGGATGTTTGTACTTACAATCAAATTCTTCATATTTTTTTTATTAATATTTTACTGTCGAAAATCTCAAATTTATAAATCATGAACTTTATAATTGCTAATGTGTGTTAGTAACCATAAACATGGTGTTAAGAATCTACCATGTCATTCCCCTTCCTTCAATATTTGATGAGTAGTATACATGTATGAAGCAATTTTTAATGATTGAAATTAAACAGAAGTAAATCAACTTCCCGTATTTTTCATTAAAAGATAAGTGAGTGGTTAAATAATTGCATTAAATTTTGATAATTGGTTACCTAGACAATTTCATTAAAGTTAGTATAAATCATTTGCATGCCAAACAATCACTGATTCAAATATTAACAAATTTTTTTGATCACACAGGAACAAATGTCACTCTGGTTGGTTATGAACACATCCTGTCAATATACATTCAGGGATCATCTTCAACCATCACGAATACCACAAGAAGCTGCTTTAAGAACAGAATTCAGTATTATGTCAAACTGCAGACAACAATCACACATCATGAAACACAACCTTGGGGTGGTGTGAGTGTGCATTTGGGTGGGTGTGACGGATGTGGGGGGGGGGGGGGGGGGGTGCTGTGGCTGGGAAAACGAGCGTATAATCTTGTATCCCATTCAGGATTAAAACAATCCACACAAAGCTCTCAAACAGATGAGAAGATCCAGACTGATTAAAGAGAATCTGAACGACTTCATCTACATCATTAACGACAACATTAATGGATTATGTATTAATCTACATCAGTAGCTTCCACTGTACACATAAATACAAGCTGAGCAAACAAACGGTAGATCACAAGGAATGAGTAACTAGTACTGGGGGAACTCAGGGGGATTCAGATGGACAGAAGGTATGCATGCATGTATGCAGGTTGTAAATTAGTTCCCCGAATGTTGAAGAAAGTTAGAACATTCATGAGAATTTTCAGTCTGCTTTTGGCATGTTAGTAATACTAACTGTAACACATGAAATTGGTTATTTATTCAGTTGATTAATTACTCACTTTTGAGATTTGGTGATCATAAAAAAAAATAGCCTTGTTTGATCATTTTGTAATCTTGGTCTGAATTATAATTACTTCACTGGAGAGGTCTGACAATTTCTAACCGTTTCTGAGTTAAGGATGATAGCTGTAGAAGATTGAGAGTAAGGTGGGTGTAGCATGGTATGTGGAAGCAGTGCTAATAGTTTACCAAGTTAGTACTGAAGGTTAAAGGTAGAGGAAAGTGCATAAGTAAACTAGATACCAGTAAGAGAGTATCAAATTAAATCTTCAATTTCAGGCTATTTCGGGGTGACTATATCAATTTACATCACAAAATACAAATGTGTCATTGTAAACACTTTGTTAAATTTTTAAATTTCAAATCCCCGCTTTTTCTCTTTCTTTTCCAAAATGAATTTATTAACACCAAGTACAATTCTAGTTTCAAGCTACAAGCTAATATTGACAGAACCAGGTTTAATATATCCCGTAGAGCAACATCCTGTGATTGTATGGTAACCTTTTAGCAAGACTATTTGCAAACTGGCGAAACTTTCCACATGACTGTGACACCTTTACGTAGAACAGGAGAAGGTAACACATAATTGGAAAAAAAAAAAAAAGGGTTTGATGAATGGAGAAAGCCAATGTGCCATAAGTAAACGCAGCAACTACTCTTTCATTGATTTTCTTTGGCACCTCTATGTGTTTAAGTGCTGCTGCTACATGGCAGTCAAATAACCTCATCCTACCCTCCTGCAGCCACTACAGTGTTATATATGTAATACAGTCCTACATTTGTTTACAATCAACATACAATAGGTACCAAGGTCATATTTCAAATACCTGACAGCCTGTGAGATGAATAAACACAGTGCTAAAAGGATCTTTCTTTAGTCTCTTTGGCATTCAAATTTTGTTCAGCAGAGGCAATCTATGCTATAAATTAAAGCCTGAAATTGAAGTGGTGGGTGTTGAGCATACACAGCCCAGTGCACTGTAATTATTAAAGGTGTAATCAGAATATCTTAAAGGAGTGCTCAGTTTTGTTTTGTTTATATTCTTTCTTTCTTTTTTTGGGGGGGAGGTTTATTATTGCATACATACTTTATTACATAGTACACTTACACCAACACTACCTGTGTGGTGTACCTTATAAATAACGTCCCCTCAGAAACTTGATACCTCTGTGTGCTAATGGTAGCAGCTCTAGGAGAACTAACACACCTTTCTTCCAGTGACTTCATTGTCGATTGATGTTCTTCTAGTATTACTGTCTGTTTATAACTGATGAGCCACAGAAAATGTCTACCACCAGGGTTGTCAACATATTCCATACATAAACACCAACATACAATCATATGAGAATCAAACCCTGCAGATGTGTCGAAAACACCCTCCCAGGTAGGTACACACTGGCGTTTTCAGAGCTGATAAGAGGACTGAAGATGACCACTGAGTCTGTTTCCCTCTTCTACAAATGCTAACTTCAGGTTCTAGCCTTAAAGCAGGTTTCTGTCAGGATAATTTTTTTGTCCTTCTTCTTCTTCTTCTTCTTCTTTTTCTTTACTTTTCAGTCCTCAAATGCCATACCAATCCAGCCGATAACTTCAAACCAGTAACACATTTCATTCCTGAGATTTAAACTGATATGAAAAGCTGTCTGGGTGTTGAAACTTAGGACAACCAACTGGAATCATAAACTACTAAATGAATATTCATCTACTGTAGTGTAAATTGATGGAAGATGTCTTAGGTTGATAAATCTTGATCATATTTTGATTGGCAAACTTGCCACACAATGGTGAAAACACCCGCAAAATACCCGCAAAATGCCCCTTTAACGCCACAGTGTCAAACCAAATGGCAGTGATGCCCTACTCAACATCATCAACAACAGAAAACCTTTCATGGCTTTTCTTTGCCAAGTCAGCCCAAATCTCTCTCAAATATTCCTACCATGGACTGAAAATTGTTGATATTATTTGTAGATCTACAAAACAACAATTTGGTTTTTGTCCTTGAATAGCTCAAATTATGACATGTTTAGTTGTACTTTATTTCTATGTTCATTCAGATGAAAGGAGCTCAGATTATGTCAGGGTATGAGTTTTGCAACCTCGAGTCGAAACTAGAAAAGGACGTTCGTCAGTTCATTGACTCCTCTTCAAAATGCAAAACAGACTTTAAGAGAAATGGGAATGATCATATTTGCAGTGCTGTGCTTTTAATTTATTCATAATTGGCAAACCCTGCTGATGATCTCCATTTCATTAATGGGTAATATATTTCATTGGCTTCTTCTTCTTTGGAAAAGCAAACTTCAGAGTCTTCTGTCAAACAATGAGTTTGAAAACGAGAAGTATTATTCTTCTTGAGAAACAAGTTGGAAAATTGTTACTTGCAGTAAACTACACAGGTTGCTAAATGCTAACAGGTTGTACTAAGACAAGTTACAGTATTTGATTCGCTACTGCAGTGACAAAGTGACCTACCTGTACTGTTTTGGTAGTCAAAGAAATTGTAATTTTTAACTGGAAAAGGTTTGACAGGTCCAAAATGTTTGAATTGTTTACTTTCGGTCTGAATGCAACGGTTATAATTCAAATCAAAAGGTTTAATCGGAAAATAGTCTTCCTGACTGGCATCTACCTTCACACATTTTGGGTTATTTTGGGGTTATCATGTGTACCTGGTTTTGAGACGTTGACCTATGGTACACTCCTCTACAGTACTTGCCCTTCACGAGCGGCAACAGCTATCTTGTGCTCACCGATCTACATACCACACACAACGTTCAATCAAGATGCACTTCCTGAATTATTATGTTTACGAGCGGGGTTATCTCACACACACTACAGTCACCATCCATAGATTACCTGCACCTGGGCTAGGAAGGAAAATTTAAGTACCTACACAGCAGGAAGGATTTTATGCAAACTTTTTCCTTCGGCTTGAAAATGATCATCTGTTCCATCGTTGGAGTGTCTCTTTGAATCGATTATGGTTCCACTAATGTTCCATTTTGAACATTTTATAAACAGCAGAGAATCTCAAAGAGAAATGTTTACAGAATGTGACACAAATGATCTATGTTGATTGTCAACAGTGTCTGAGATAGCATGCTGTAAACATGTGATCATCAGGGTTGAAAATGTGAATGACAAAAACTGTTGTCATCGGACAAACAAGTTATGTACAACAGTTCTAACAAAACTATCCTCTGATCGGCTTGAGATCAGATACTACTGCTGCTGCTGCTAAAATAAAGTGATGAATTATGTCACAAGCTCATACAACATCAAATTCAATCTAAACATCGTAACCTGTCCTAGTTGCACATGTTTATTGGAGTCTACCAATTTAAAACATTAATGAGAATACCAGATGACAATCTTTTCATTTATAACCATTTCCATCATTTTACACATGTTTGAATCTCAGATTTTGCTGAGCTCTGAACATTAACTTTCCATTAAAATTTAATGTTGTTAAATTTGCTCCCTGATGCAGCTCCCTGTAAATGTCATCACATCAACAATCTCTCTCTCTCTCCTCTCGCTCTCTCCATCCCCGTTCGTTCGTAGAGACCAGAGAAGGCAGAGAAAAAAAAATCACAAATTGGTTGTATGGTTTGTTGTTTATCTACTTGAATAGAAAGTGGAAAAAAAACTATTGGTGAAGCTTTGATACTTTTGGACATATGTAATGATGCTTACGCTTTCAAGGATAAAATAATCAGGGAGATTGGAAGGAGAACAGAACAAAGAGATATTGAGAGGTAAAATGTGGCCATGATTCAAGGACAATGTTATCAATTCTGGCAGTCAAGGACTCATTTTCAACTCTCTTCATCATAATCAGAAATTCAAGACCAAATTTTCCTGAAGGAACTCTGCTTCATTTGCAACTCACACACACACACACAACAACAGAAACGGGGCAAGAAACTAATGAGTTTCTTTCATGGATAATTTGTTGCTTGTAAACATGTTGGAGGAGTGCCACAGAAAAATGCTGGTTATTTTGTAGAGGATAATTTTTGCTGTAAATTCAATGGTAAGTGATGGCACAGATAACGAGATTCAAGTCTACTCAGTGGTTCTTTGTCATATGTAGCCATTACTATAGTTAAGTCCGGAACCAACGACTCCTTCTCCCGCCCATGTGATCTACACTGTACCTGGTCTAGTTTATACCACTTGTATGATTGCATCACATAGTACAGTGCCAACAGTGTGTCTTTCAAGGTGATTTTATTCAAAATTCTCTACAACATTAATCCAGGCTCAAAATATTAAGGAAGCAGTAACAAATTCTGTGCCATAAAATTTTTATTAAAAAAGTCATAAACCTAATGGAATTGCATCAAGTTCTGAAACATGTAATGGATATCATCACAGGTCTTATTCCTGCATATATGCAGTTACTTATATATTTAATGTGTAACTTTGTAAAACATTCAGTACAGCCAATGCTGGTGCTACATCTGTTAGGTCTCCCCATACATTCCTTCGCATCTATATTTGGAGTATTGGAAGGAGCAGCAGTTACCTTCAATGACTAATCACCGATCCTACTAACTCAGCACAAAAGGGTTCAATGCCTTAGTAACAATACTAAAGCAACTTATCTCAACAGACAGTCAGTCAAACTCTCTCTCCCAGCCAGCTAAGAAGCTAAATGGATCTCAGTTATTGACTGCGAACTTTGGAAAGTTTACTAACATTCTATGCAATGCTGAAGTGATTTAAACCTTTGTTGATGTACATTTGCTCTCAGGATAAATAAATGTTGAGAAAGAGACCATGCTGTGTCTGTATTTATCTGAAAGTAGGATTTACAATGCTCCCATAACTGTATACACTATGACAAGGCTGATACAGTACACACCCTACCATAGCTGTGTCATGTGCTCTAGTCTACTACTCTGTTCTACCGCAGGTAAAATAATTCCCATCAATTTTCTTATGTACAGTATTAATGCAAATTATACGCTGTTGAATCCTAGCCTCATTGATCCCATAGGAAGATTGGTATAAAAGAATGATAGAGGGGAGTGTGTAGGGTCAAAGGTCACGTAGCAATGTAGGAGAAGCTGAAGTAGAACAGTATTGTGTCCCAGGTGGAATGTCCCCTGAATGTTGAACCATCCGCTGTATATCAAACCTACAGTAGCAAGGAACCCTTACTTCTCCATGATCCCCGGGCTCCCCTAGTTCCAGACCTACTGTCTACCCTTCCCCAACAATTTCTGCAGACTTCTTGCAGAAAACTGACAAGATGTTTCAAGTTAACTAGATCCATTTTCATTCCTCTGACCCTGAATTTTTCTTGTCACAAACATGTCACAAAGTGATCTTGCCAACTAACCTAACTTTTAAAGTTGAACTACCCTCATCATATTAAAACTGCAAAGTTTGATAACAAACTACGACTAATACATTAACCGACGGGCGGTTAAAATTGTCAATATATATGGCAAGTCCGACTAATCCCATAGCAAACTCGAAAAATAAAACACTCCTTGTAAAAACTTGTGTACAACTCTCTATAGCGCAGTTAATGCTTTAAGATTTATAACTCTGATGTGTGAGTCAACACGATGATTAACCACCTCACGGAAAGCCGCTGCTGAAGAGGGCTCGCCTATTCAGCTTCGAGCATATTTAAGCTTTGTCTGCATCTCATTTGACGGTTTTACCTTTCACTCAAAATTTAGGCCTTCCATTGAACATGAGATGTAACCAGGGTACTGTAATTACATTCACGACGCCTCCCGCAAACATTCGGTAGTCTCCAATTTGCATTTTCTAACTGCATAATACACTCCAAAACTTGAGATCTGAGAGATGTTGTTAATGCAACTAGCATTCAGCTGCCCTTCGGATTTGACAAGGGAGTTCTGTTTTAATGATTGGTTCTTCTCTTTTAGTGTTTTTTTTTTTGTTTTTTTTTTATTCCCATCTCCCCCCCTTTTTTTTCCTTTCCCTTCTCCTAGAACTGCAAGGTTTGAGTGAACTGTCAACATCTGGGGCAATAATCCAGTATCTGAAATTAAGCTGCCTTGCGGCATCTCATCTCTCTTTAGGAATCTGTCAGAAGGATATTACATGCTGGCGAGGCAATTTCCTTTCATGCCACATGCTTCATCATTTTAGTTATAGAACATGCACACCGGTAACACATCATGATCCGAAACCCGTACAAAAAAAAAAAAAAAGCAATTAGGGGCAGCAGAATGACATAATGTAATTGCATGCATTTACGTGCATTGCATTATATGCCTTCCTCAGATGACAGGGTACACTTGTACATATATGTATTAAATGTTGAGGAGTTGTATATGTAGTATTACTGGTACAGAATATATATGCATGATCCAACATTAGCTTGATATTAAAGGAACAGAAAAAGTGAGAAGTTATGTTAATAACAGTAGTCAGAGAATTAAGGCCGAGTTACAGTTACAGACTTATACAGATTTAAGAGAATTTAGGATTATGGTTATCACGTTATTCTTCCTAGTTTCCTAAAGCTTTGTAGAAGTACTATAAAACAGAGTGTGTATATATCTACGGAGGAGACAGGTGAGGGAGAAATTAAGTAAATTTACTGTTTAAAATCTATAATTTAATATTAACATTAGCTATATCATGTGCATGTGTTGGTAATCTGGCACATTGACAAATATATGGATGGCAGGTTTGACCATCTGCTGTCAAACTGATGGTCCTGTAGCTTATGTTTGGTTGTCAACGAGGATATTAATCATGTCCCAAGAGAATGCATGGATCTACAACACAGATGTGTAAGTAATCACTGTACATGTACTATAATAGTACTACTACATACATGTATGTATGTAGTACTTATTTACAGTATGCTGCTCCACTTAACTTGGCATATCATCATGCGATGTCACCTACAATTATAATCTTCACGATCATTACACTGCTTGCATATAACATTCGTCTACATACCGGTTACACTTAATAAAAGATTATTCAAGACATTCGCAAACATTTAACATAAATGTTACTAGGTAGTCTGGGTTCTGGGAAGTCTTACATCATGTGATGTGCCGGATGTCTCAGATACACTTTACTCACGAGTTCCAGTGTACAACGTTCTCTTTGCAAACTTGCTAACAGCCATTCTGCATATCCTGTTGTTTATCTCACTGTTTGTAGGATCCAAATTTGAACTATGAGTGTGGCCTCAATAACACTGAAGGGAGGGGGGGATATCATCTGATCTACACCTCATGAATATGCATGGACATACTACTGTAGAGATTATAAAAGATTCGCAGGTGTTTGAAAACAAGTGTACAGTATAACTGAATATAAAGATTACATACATGTAGTCAGCATTTATTGCTGACTCACTTGGCTTCAAAAGACAAATATTATTTTTCAAAGTATATAGGCTAGTAGAAGGAAAAGCTATAGGAAAAGTAGAAGTTCCTTGAAATCAAAAGAGAAAATAGGTGACTGCGAGGAGACAAGGTAGAGTAATAACAAAGCAACCTTAGATGTAACAGATGTAACCAAGAGACACTGTGACTAAAACAGTATCACATCACATGCAATGTTAGATACTGGTTACAGTATAATCTATTCAACCTTTAACAATGACATTCAAGTCTATAGAGAGGACTGACATTGCACTAGTTACACAAGTGGCAACTCATCAAAAAGTGAGTGATTTCACTTTCTAATTTTCTTCATAGTACACACAGTTTCTGTAATTCTACATTTTGATCAATGGAAACATCCAAATGGAACATGTACATACAGTACAATACTGTATGTACTGTACAGTGTACAGTGAGCAGTGTTGCAAGACTGCAAGCATTTTTGAAAATCAGTTTAGTATCAAGCTCTCTCTGTGTTAGAGGGTTGTCCTATTCAACCAATAGTATTTAACTGTGAGGTCACATTTTTCAGATCTATACAGACAACTGCTTGCCTTCCTCCATCCGTCCCCCCCCCCCCACACACTCCACCCTCCTCCCCTGATTCATCTATAGTGCAGTTTTATGAAGGAAGAATATCATCAAAATAATCATGAAGCTTACTGTTCTTTCTTTGTGTAGGATTAACCTCTCTCTAGAATATAACTCGCATATATATAATACACACGAGAGATACAGTAGAAACACAATAATTTGATCATGTGTGAGAACTTACAGTAGTTATAAATACAATCAGGTTCCTCTTTTGTTCAAAGTGAAATTTTAGTTTCTCTGTAATTTTAATAGCTTAGCTACTGTACATCATGATCAAATCGGATCTAATAGTACCTAAATATCTTGACTTGACACATACCACAAAAATTTGGCTATTTTCTGGTAGTCCAAAGTGGCTAAATAATATTATCATGACAGCATTCTATGTAATCTATGTGGAGCACCCACAAGAATTCCAAACACACAATTGTTAACAGTCTGAATAAAATAAACTTGCACTAACCATGGTGATAGGCAAAATTAAACATACAGAGCCTTCAGCAGTTATGACATCAATGGCATACATGTATGTAACCTTCTTTTATCTTATTTATTAAGCTAAGGGATCACCATGTCAACTACTCATCAAAAACATGTACAGTATATATCAGACAGCTCACAGCTCATGACTCATAATTGCGGATTATGACTGGTGAATTTCATAATATGATACTTTATTTTAATAATTAACTTGCAGGTACTGAACTTGACACTAACCACAATCTTTGGTTGTGGCTTGAATAACTCCATAAATTTAAAACCCCCCTGCATCTATATAAGTGTTAAGTTCTTATTGGCTACGACTGGTATATAGTTTTGCCTTAGTTTATTTATAGTGTTACATTTTTCAGCTATGGGAGAGAAGAAAAACAACACAGAAATTATTAATAATAATAAGTATTATACAATATAGGAAGGAAGAGCATCAGTTTGTCAAAACATTCAGAGCACCGAGTAAGATAACCGATAATAACTCAACACCTTAGTAGTGTGAGTCAACACTCAACATTACGTGCACCGTGTATGTGGCATGCTTTGCCATATATAGTTCTCAGGTGTGTTGTTAATCCTTTCCTGCTTTCATAATTTTTTTTTTTTTTTTACCTGTCTGTCTTGACATGAAAGTTTAAACTTTGCCAGTATCTGAAGGAAGGTCATAACTTTCTACTTATTTGACAGGATCAAGTTGTCTGGAGAGAATTTCATTATCCCTTTTAATAGATGAATTTTAAAAATGGCTCCAAATAACTTAGATAAGTTCAGAGAGATCAGTTTCATTTCTAGATGAAGGAAACCTATGATACCTTTTACTGTACTGTAGAATCCTCATGGGGTTAGTACAAGACTGACAAAACTGAGGAAAGGGTCTCATTTTTCAGGTAATTTACAATCCTATCTGATTGTGATAAGTACTGAAGTTATATCCAACTTGATATACAGTTAATTTCAAGTTTATGCATTATGCCTTTGTGTTCCAGCCTTAACTCTGTCAGGGAAGTTATAATTTTTGTATTGTGGGGGTGGGGGGGGGGGAGAGGGAGGGAAAAGGGAGGCAAAGGGGTGTTCGTCTCCTATCCCAAGCTGTAATTAATCCTTCTTTTAATGCAAAA
>JAAAKB020000027.1:721953-741861 GCA_010014835.2 Apostichopus leukothele
GTCAGGCCAACTTACTTTTACACATTCTATTACACAGGCTCTTTAGTGGATAAGCAGTTTGCTAACAGTTTTATTTTATTTTGACTTACAACATTGTGAGGTCTCCTCCCTCCAGTCACCAGGAGTACCTCCTGCCTCTCGACAGGCTTGAGCAGCTTGTTCTGCACTAGAGCATATCAGGTCATCTTCAGGGTAACGAGCACAAAGGTCATAAACACAGGAATCATAGTAAACTGTCAGGTTGACATAGTGACTGCAGCCGGCGAATGGACCTATACGAGGAGGATAAAGAAAGTTAACGATTTCCTTTTGATTCTGCATAATGACTTCTTTTCGAGGTGTGGTCTATTATTTAAATTGAATCCATTCTTCCAAAAGTGTCATACTTCAGAACTGAGCGATGTAATTGTGTTTATGGAAAATGATCTGTGATGAATAACGTTCAGGGAATCAAAGGCCTGGAGTGTTTAGTTCAAGTGTCACTCAATGACAATGACCATGATTTTCATTTAAGGGTAGCTTGAGCAGTGAACTTATAAAATAACAAAGTTTATGTTTAGCTAAATGAAATGTTAATATAGTATATGCTATGACCATGACCATGATTATTATTGAATTCTTTCATTATCTTTTGATTTATTATTTTTACATATAGTAAATGCTATTTCAAGCTTTATAACTCTTAACTATTTTTCATATCCTATTTATATATATGTACTTTCATGTATTTATACTGGATTTTTAATAAACTTGAAACTTGAAAAAAAAAAGGATTATCTGCTATAAAGGGAAAACTGTGCATATGAAACAACCTTGGATAACTCAAAGAGATAATTATCTTTCTGTGTGACTCACACAACTGTTACAGGAAAAAAATGACACCCATCCTTTTCATTAATGTATGTAGGCATGTAGGAATTTATGTACCATGCAACGTTTAGGGTTGTGGTACTTATAGGTATTTAAAGATATTATTTATACCAAATATCTTCCACATAATGAATACAAATAGGATGATAAACTACATACCGTACGGATCGATGATGACGTAGCAAGCATCCTCAGCAGTCTCTTTAATTTCATCTTGCTCACAAGGTTCTGGTGGTGGAGGTTGTACTTGACACTGAGTTGTACCAGTCTGCCAACTCTCTCCAAATTCAACTACATCTGATGCCTGGTACACAAAAACACGAAAGGGGAGGTGATATTTGGAAGAACTCACAAAATTAATGATTTCATATTGTTACAACAAAAATATGAATCCAAACTATTTCCTTCATGATACTCTTGATAGAGGTTAATAACAAAATGACATGACAATGTTGAAATACACCTCAAAGATTTCAATTAAGAGAAAAATAAAAAAAAACACAGGTAATCCAACCTCCTAAAGCGAAGGGAGAAAAAGATAATTCAGTGCAAAAAATACTGCAGGAATTTCTCCTGGTTTCTCCTTCTTCCCAGCAGAATAGTTCAATTTAAAATTGTCTCCATATTGAAAGATTGCACTTGTTTAACTACCGGCAGTTGTTTCTGGGAACTGCTGTTCTATCTATGTGCTTGCCATTTAAGTCTCAAACTTGATACACATTACCATAAAACTTTATCACAATTTCTAACCTATTGACTTCACTATGTGTTCACCATGTGTTTTCTTCACTATGTGTTCTCTTTGTGTTCACCATGCTTACTTTTACACATTCTCTCGCACAGTCTCTCCAGTGGATAAGCAGTTTGCTAACAGTTTTATTTTATTTTTATTTTGACTTCACTATGGAATGGAAAAAGACAAAAATAAAATTTCTAGTAGAAATAATCACCATTTCATCATTAGGCATGGTGAAGTCATTGTCAGGATTGTCGTCAAAGTTTCCACAGAGGCCGCAGACGGTATTTTTGAAGACGTTGTTGAGGTGTACTTCTGCGTTGAGGTTAATGTCATAACTTATAAGGAGACCAGCATTGGTTGTCAGGGTCTGTGAAGAGGCAGAGAAGAGAGATCATCAAATGATGATGATACTCATAGCTGAAAACTTGTAAATAATTTAGTGGATTTCATAATCTGACATCATTGGTGAACAGTTGTTGTTATTAAAACATGGTACGGTTTTAACTGATACAGGGCACTTTATAAGTAACATTGAATTTCCATATTGAGAATCTGCGATCGAAAATGTGGAACAAAATGGCAAGGTATCAAATTGGTGAACAATTGCAAGGAGGGGTCAAACTGATAAATAAATGGAAACAGTTGCTTTAAGTTTTGTATTGATTGTCACACACTTACATATCCACACACTGTTGAACCTTAAAGCAAAGTACAAATGTGAACTTGGTATTAAATTTTTTCAGAAAGTCAGAAAGTTATTATCAATTGAATAAACTATATACAACCACAGTCTACAATTAGTTATTTTTAAAATTTTTTATAACAGCTTTTTTTTATAACAGAAGAGTTTAACATCGATTGTCAAACAATTATCTCTCATTAATGCACACACCTGTTATGACTTATAATACATCCAGAAGTTTAAGATAAAAAGTTTGAATTTTACTCACGATATGTTGGTAGCTCGGAACGATTATAACTCCGTCGATACCGAAGTAAGGGGGCGATACGGTGACCCCGTTCACCCTGACCTCACCGCCTCTCATCAGTTCGTATTCTGTTCCGTAGTAGGTCAGCCTGAGTTCTCTTAGGACAGTGACATCATCTGAGGGTTTCATCTTGATGTTGTCAACCACCAGGTGGAATGCTTCATCACTGTCGCAATCTCTGACCAGAGTGTATTCACATTCTCCTTGGAAGTTATAGCGAAGGTCATCAAAAGTAAGGTAGTGAGGGTCACCCCAGATTCTGCAGATACCAGGAACTGTTTGCAAATAATAAAAAAAAGGAAAAATGCAATCAGAAGACAAAATAAAAAATAAAAAATTAACAAAATAAATTAATAAAAAATAAAAAAAATTAATAAATTAATAAAATTAGTAAAAAGTACAGCTTACCCTCGTTAATAATTACAGCTGCATCACGATGTGTAAGCAATGTCCTTCACTAAATTGGTAGACATGTGATGGTCGTGGATAATTATCAATAAATTCGTTCAATTGGATTGTACTTTAATGATACAGAGTGAAGTCTCTTATTATCAAATGAACCTGTATTTAGTACGGTCCTGCTAAATGTCTATGATGTTGCATTAATATAGAAAAGAATATACACATCACAATTTAGAATATTGCATTACTATTAAGAAAAGAATTTACAATGCAAATAACACATCATTAATAAAGAATCATTTAAGCAAAACCTTAGTGTTGTGGTTGAGTTTAGAAAA
Source organism: Apostichopus leukothele (assembly GCA_010014835.2). Classification (NCBI taxonomy): domain Eukaryota; kingdom Metazoa; phylum Echinodermata; class Holothuroidea; order Aspidochirotida; family Stichopodidae; genus Apostichopus; species Apostichopus leukothele. The sequence continues at coordinate 725,292 of JAAAKB020000027.1, forward strand.
GTAAATTCATTAAAACGCCTGAATAAATTCAATCTGAAAAATTCTCAAAATATAAACAAGTGATTAATATTATTACAGTTTCACATTACTACACTTTGCATGTGTAAGAAATAAAAAAAAAAACAGAGGAACATTCCCCACTCCTACTCTTTTCTCTCTAAATAAAACAAAGATAAAAAAAAAGAAGCAAAGTAACAAAAGAGTATAGAAGGAGAAAAGAACCCCCAAATCAAGCCTAAATTTCTATCTTACCGCCCTCCTCCTCCTACATAAAAGCAACCATAAGGGAGAATACCACATTTCAAACTCCAATTTCAAGATCCATCCACATTTTAACATTCACTGTGAAATTGAATTGAATTGAATTTGAATTTATTGTCCACAATCGGAAATTCGGCTTACACAGGTCGTAAACGAAAAAGAAAAGAAAAAAAGAAAAGCAATAGTATAAGTATCAATAGACTGCGATACATATACAGAAATACAAACATATAAACAGCAAGTCCTACAAATATGAAACTTATCTCCTCACTTGTGAATTAAATATACGGATAGAATTAGGCACAAATGAGTATCTGTAGCGGGCCCTAAGTGTACGTGGTGGGCATAAACGCGGTTGTAAATGTAGTGCTCAAACAAATGATGATGATGTTTGCCTGTAACTCTCACCTGGTCTGCACTCCCAGTAACCATCACCTGCGAACCCTTCTCTGCAGAAGCAGGCCTTTTTTCCATCTCGTATATCACATTCAGCATCCGGGTGACATGTGGTGTCGTTGCAGAACAATTCACCATCCATACAGAGACAGGTCTCAGAGCAATCTTCGGAGACAAAACTTCCTCCGGGCTATTGGTAAGACGAAGAGATTAATTAGTTAGAGATTATTAAATCAAAAGAGGGGATTGGGATTAAAATATTAATTAACGTTGATAATAAAATCAACGTTTTCTCAGGAAAAAAACAAAACAAATGGGCATGCACACTCAAGACATATAGCAATACTAGGTAAGATCTTTGCCACAGTGATCTAATTATTTTACACAAAATTATGGACTATGTGTGATCATGTGGATTAAATATCTATTAGGAATTAAGATTCTCAGGTATCTTGCCACAATGATGGACAGGTGAAAAGCAGTTTGTAAAAGAATAAAGAAATCTGCAAGTTACAATTTATAACAATGCCTTCCACTTACAGATAAGTACTGTCCATTGTCCAGACTACATCCACACTGGAAAGTACTGACACACTGGTCACCATCCAGGACCATACCGTCTGGACATCTACAGGTCTCTACACAATGACTGACCGGACAGTCTGATGTTCCCACTCGGTCCACACAGGTCGGTTGACAGGATGGGCCGCACACATCGTACTCAAATCCATCAGGACAGGTCAGAGCTGTTACAGTAATAAGAGAAGTTTAAAAGATACTCCGTAACAAATATCAGATTCCAAGCAGAGTTGAGGAATATACAGTCTGAACAGTTTTCTACCAATTAAGTTATATTATCTCCAGCTTCTAGATATTGTAAAAATATCCTTCTGTTGTAGCTTACGACAAAATCTTTTCAATCACTATTTCTTTTCCTATACACAGACATCTGAAACATTACAGCAGATGACACCAGAAAACAGACTTACTTCTCCAGGTACGTCAACCTACTCCCCCTACCCCTCTACTTTCCCCCACCCTGTCCCGCTGCCACATTTCTGCCTATTTATTTTCTGAATGTGATAAGATATATTTTCTGAATGAATCCCTACTGAGCTCTCATTAAACTAAAAAGACTGACAACATTATATTTTCTGCATTTAATAACAAATATTTTCTGCCTTTAATAACAAATATTTTCTGCATTCAATAACAAATATTTTCTGCATTTCATAACAAATATTTTCTGCATTTCATAACAAATCCTTTCTGCGTTTTATAACAAATCTCTTCTGAATGAAGCCCCACAAAGCTCTGATCACACCAAAAGTACTTACGACATTGTGATGTCAGGTCTCTCCAGTTATCTGGTTCCCCGCCTCTGCTTCGGCAGAGGCTAGCGTATTCCTCCAGACTGTTACAGAGGTTAGAATCATCGGGCAGATTGGCACAGAGGTCATAGATGCAGGCGGTATAGAAAGGTCCCGGGTCAGCAGAGTTATGGCAGCCTGAGAAAGGACCTGTTGTAACAACAAAAACAAAATAAGAGAAAAAGACAAAATATTTAGAAAAAAATTAGGAAGAAAAAGCCGGAAAGATGGTTATAAAATACCGTAGTAGTCATATGAAAGACTGTTGGCAATTAGCTAAATAGTTTGTTTTAATCTAGTAAATAAATACAACCAGTTGCTATAATTAAAACAAATAAACAATGAGAGACAAATCACCAGCAGATTAATTTCTTTGATCTCTCTTGAGTGAAGTGAATAGCTGAGAACCAGATGGAGGGGAGAGTTCATGAATTGTGATCGTTGGATGTGTTTTACCAAATGGAAACATTAAATTACATGTGAATGAATATCAGTGAGACAGTCTTTGAACATAATCTGGTAATAACTAAAATGACTTTAAGATAGTAGATGACATAAACATGAACAAAATATATTCTTCAATATTCTCTTCTTCCATTTTTGGCTTGACTTTCAATCCTTTCTTGAAAATTTTAGAAGAGGGATGAATCCCAACCACGATCAAACTAAACAGTATTACACAGATACTATTGATGAAAAATAACTCCCACCACAAGATAGTTCAAATAACTTAATACCCTTGAATTTTTTTTTTAAAAGACTGTGTATAATTCTGCAAGTTGGGGTAGTAAGAAAATAACTGTTTTTTAAGTGTTATGAGCCATTTTAAGATGGTTGAAATACATGATATAATTGTAGTCTTACCCAGTGGATCAAGTAGAATGTAGCAGAGATCTTCAGCCATTTCATACTCTTCTGATCCTTCCTCACAGGGATCAATGATCTCAGGAGGAGGCAGACATTCCCTGAATCCTGTCGTCCAGCTGGAAGCAAACTCATTCACATCTTCAGTCTATGTGGAGAAAGAGTTCTTGGTACGTTATTATTTAGTAGAGCCAAGGGGAATACAGCCCCGGCCCAGGGGAAACTGGGGGGGCCCTGGGAAATACTGAGCGAAGAAATAATGTATTCTTATTTGCATATACATTGAAGAAACAAATGAAGCCTTGAAGGCAGTTGCCCTGTGACATGATTTGTCCCTGGGGCACCACCTCATGACTCTCAACACCCCAGGTCTCAGAATTGCACAAAAGAGATTAATTTAATTTAAAACAATGGGATCATTAATCAATTAGAAGTGCAATAGAATACAATAGAAAAAAACGGCCAAAAATTGGCAGCTGTATGCAAGCACCTGTTCCGAAAAAATGTTTTACATATTTTGATGATTGTTTGACAAATTTGACAAAAGGAAGCTTAGGTTTCTAAAATTGTTCTCCAAAATCTAAATTTGTAGGTATTTGGTTGAATTCTGAGATAGTCCCTTGTAAAACTTCACAAATGCACATGTCTGTCATTACTATAACTCATTCTCAAAGTTTGCTGTTTAAATTTAGGATGACAGCTCAACATTGTAAATGTTTGTTTTTAATTTAATGGTTTTTTGACCAATTAAAAAGCTAGGCTGAATTAGTATTCAGTATCCCACCCCTTGTTTAATTTGTTCTTATGGTGTGATATGGTACAAGATTTTACTGTAATTCCCACATCATATATTATAGTGAGGACAACTAGCTCATCTATTCACCATTTGATTCATTTCATGTTAGTGATTTTGTGATTCTAATTACCTGAGTGCCGTCGGAGAGCATAAAGTCGTTGGATTCGTCACCATCAAAGTTTCCACATAGACCACAAACCATATCCTTCCAATCCGTAGAAATCTGGATCTGTGCATCGTTGCTACCATCGAATGTCACTTGTAAGCCAAAGGTCGTAGAGAGCACCTGAAAGAAAGAAAAAATCCCAAAATAGAGATAAAAATATTACAGATTATCTACTGCAATTATACCTTCATAAACTGTAAAACTGTAATCAATGAATGACAAGTATGAAAACAATAACAGCAATGCTGTCATTGGATTTTGAACTACTGTAGTAACCTCAGGATGAAAATCCCAGTGTGCTCTACCAACTGAGCTAAACAGAGTAAATAGTGGGTGGTGATCACTATCTTAACCACTTCTTGGTAAATATGAATTTTAAACTCAAGTGTGTCTGGTGCTGCAAAAATTAAAGAGATTATATAACGATGCAGAAACTGTTAGGTATATTAAGATTGCCCCAAAGCTTCAACATTGTACAACAAATTTTTTAACACACTTTTGACAAATTTGGAACACCTTTTTGTATGATATTCATACTTTATATTCACAAGTAATATTAATGGTGAAACGAAAGTGAGCATGTCAAACTTGAATGGAGTTTGGTCTCTTTTTCTGATTCACTGTAAAAATTCCTTGAAAAATATAACTGCATTTAGCTGTTATAAAGGAACCACTTTCATGACCTACCACTTTAGGTGTTTGTAGGTAGATGAAGACCCCATCAGCACCCATGTAAGGTAGCGTGACCTCCACGTCATTCACAAATACTCTGTCATTGATGGTATAAGTATTATTTTCAACAAACAGCAGAATTTCGTGGAGCTTGCTGCTGACGTCTGAAGGTTTGTCTTTCATGTTGTTACCGGAGAGAAGGAACTCCACAATTTCAGCTGACTCAACGCAAGGGACCACCAAGGTATACTCGCAGTCCCCTTGGAAGAGATACTGCCTTGAGTCGAAGGTTAAGTAATGGGGGTCACCCCAGATGTTGCAAATACCAACAGCTGCAAACAAGCATAGAAATGATGTTTATTTAATTTATTCATTTTTATTATTTTTTATTAATTATTTCATTTTCAAGCACACATTTGGCCAATGAGGTTGGAAGCCAAAACAAGCTTTACGCACATTGCCTTTAATTTATGAAAGTTGGGAAAGTTGGATTAACAGCAAATATTACCAAGTAAAATTATGAGTTTCTGAGGTAAAAACAATGAATTATTTTATGCTGATATTTCAAACAGTGTATTGGTTAAATTTTGACAAAACTTGACAAATGTGTTGCATCCATTAACATACATTCATTTCCTTATTGTAACCCCCCAAAAATGTATAAATAATAAATAAATAAATACATTTAAGATAAAAAAATAACAATAATAATGAGAGGTTGAAATATTGAAAGTAAAACAACCAATAGAAAACTGGCAGATGCTTTTACAGTTACCCTCACTTCTCTTGATAACATCCTGACCCTTGTAGTAATCAAAATTAACAGGAACTATACACTGTCCAAAGCTTCCTTACTTATTCTATTCAGATTACTTGTCATATCAAAACTAGAATATGATTCAGTCTTTCTAATCATGACTTTAGTTGGTCATTATATCAATTCTTTGCTTCTCACCTTCTTCACAGGTGATACCATCTCCTTGGTAACCGTCGTCACAGTAACATCCTCTAACGCCATCTCTAAGTTCACATTGAGCGTTGTCATGACAAGAATCTAACATATCACAAGTCAATATCCCTTCCAAACAACTGCATTCCTCTGAGCAGTCCTCAGAGATGAATCCATCACCAGCCTGACAGGGATGAAAAAAAAAGATAAAAAGTCATAAGCTATTTTGCATAACAATACACAATATATCAATATACTTCACATAATATAACAATACACAATATATCTATATACATCACATAATAAAAGATTTTAAGACAATTAACAAGGTATATGTCATAAATTATATATTATTGCATATTCATGTTGCTATTTTGCACAGCTATTCACAATATATGGCGTTTCAATACACACACCCCATCACATAAGATTCTAAGACAATTAACAAGGTGCATGTCATAAATTATATATTGTTGCCTATTCGTGTTGCTATTTTGCACATCTATTCACAATATATGGCATATCAATACACACACACCATCATATGAGATTCTAAGATAATTTACAATGTGTATGCAACATTCCATACGGCAACTAGTTCTTGTGCATGTTTCACTTACAATTATGTACAGACCATGTTGAAGAGTACACCAGATTGATATGCACTTACACAATGGAATACTTGTTTCTAGATTTTATAGTCAAATTCAGTTAATATTGCAAACATTTGGTTTGCAAAAACTTTTACCCTTTTGATGCTGAAAGAGGGCCATTAATAGATTAGCAATAGAATTAATGAATGGAATTTGAAACTCATGATAAACTTACAGATAGGTACTGTCCATTGTCCAGACTACATCCACACTGGTATGTACTGACACACTGGTCACCATCCAGGACCATACCATCTGGACATCTACAGGTCTCTACGCAATGGCTGACCGGACATTCTGATGGTCCCAGGCGGTCCACACAGGTTGCAGGACAAGCTGGTCCACAAGAGTCGTACAGATATCCATCCGGACATGTCAGAGCTAAAATAGAATTGTAATGTGGTGTAAAAGCAAAATGCAAATGAAATGATGTAACACATTTTAGCCCCCTTAGCACCTAATTGTTTATGCAATGCCTTTAATAGTGACAGTGAATATGTACAGGTACCTTATAGCACCTTCAATGATACAACAGTGGTAATAACAATTTTTAGCAAAACTTTGATTCAAGTAGAGATTTAAAAGCTGATTAACTCAAGTCACTGAATTCCTTTCAAATTGCTGATCTAACTTACGGCACTGAGGCGTCTGAGATCTCCAGTCGCCGGGCTGCCCGCCTCTCCTCCTGCAGAGCAGTGCGTACTCCTGTAGGCTGTCACACAGGTCTCCATCCTCTGGGAGTGTTTCACAGAGATCATAGACACAGGTGGAATAGAAAGCATCTGGATCAACAAAGCCGTGGCATCCGGAGAATGGGCCTAGATTTAAAAAATATTAGAAAATGTGAATTCAAATATTGGATTTAAAAAACAAAGATAGGACCAACTCAATTGAAACTTTTTTAGAAAGAATCCAACATTAAAAGTGTTAATAGAATGTCTTTTTGTTTGGATACTTTGTGATCATTGGTTAGAGACCTAGGATAGAAATCTATGTCCTTAATCTTGAAAATGTTAGTCATACAAGGTCAGCCAAAATTTTAAGCTTTTGTGAAACATTTCAATACTTTATCACTTTTGTAAGTCTACCCTGAATACACAGCCAGGTAACCTATGTACTATTATACCACTTCTTTGTTCTGAAGGGGCACAATTTTTCCTTCCTCCAAGAATGAACAAAAAGATAAACCAACAATCTTGGTGAACCAAGATGACCCATGTGATTCAAGTCATGCAATATGGAAACCACAATGGAAAGAACATATAAAGCATTGGAATATGCTTCCTATAGACATCAAACCAGCTGGTAAATGTCACCAATTTAAAAGGAAGTTTCAGACAAAATATCTGGTCTCAGGTAACACTTTCTTGACTCTTTAATACTCACCCCTGAACATAGCTTGGACTGACGTGAATATTAGGCGCTATATAAAATACTGTTTTAACTGACTCTTTAATATAATTCTGTTTTACTGAATCTTTTTCAGATGGCAGCCATTCACTTTCAAAGTAACTCCACACCAAGTTTCCTTCGTAAGGCATAACATATTTATTGCGATGCCTCCAACCACGTTTAATAATGCCTTCCATTTCAAAATGACATTAAAACAGAAAATGATTGTATAGTTTGTGTACTGTGCATTACAACTTGACCAAGGTTAGCTCACCGAAAGGATTGATCAGGATTTCACAGAGTTGTTGAGCTTCTTCGTATTCTGCCCCTTCTTCTTGGCAAGGGTCGATGGGTCCCGGAGGTGGCGAGCACTCTCTGTTACCTGTTTGCCAGCTGTCACCAAATTCACTCACAAATGTGGTCTAGTAAGACAATGAAATTTTGAAATCAAAAGATAATAGTTTAATATTTCATAATGAAAAGTTAACTTTATTCTCTGAAAAAAAATGAAAAATACTGATGATAATGAAGGAAGAGAAGAAGGATGGGAAGAGAGGGAGGGGGCTGTTGAGGAATGGTGAGAGCGGTCGTTGGATGAAGGGTATGGAGGCTGGAAATTGAATAGTAACTGTAAAAATGTAAACTGTTGGAAGAATGTACATTTTGACAAGAAAACCAGAGGACTGCATTATAAATATTAAAGAACATAACATGTTAAACTGTCAAATACTGACCTAGCAAGATGGTTAGAAGATAGGGTGGGGCTGTTGAGAAGGGATGTAGTGGGTTGTTAGATGAAAGTATAAATGATTGAAATTCCATAGTTTACTGAAAACTCAAACCATTGGAAAACAGAACAAATTTTAAGCAAATCACAGAAGAATTCACTACAAATTTTCAGAATATTTTCTAGTATTTAACAAATCTGTTGTTGACCACAAATATTATTACCAATGACAGAGCATCACTCCTCTGTCTACAGAATGCCATTAATGGAGAAATGAAAACATTATGGAATTTAAGGATGACCACTTAACTCACCTGGGTGCCATCAGGCAAGCTGAAATCATTTGTACTGTCTCCATCAAAGTCTCCACAGAGACCACAGGTTTTATTCCAGAGTGATCCAGAGAGGGTAACCTCACCGTTATGCAGACCATCAAAGCTCACTGTCAGACCAAAGTTAGTGTTTAACACCTGAAAAAGAAATACATAGTAATCTCAAAAATCAACCAACCTAACACAAATCAAATGGAAGATAACTGTAGACCCAAATAAAGGAAAATTCACTATTAACCTTAAAAATGAAAAAATGAAAGTAGGCCAAGTAGCGTATCCATGGTTCAGCTAAAGATCCAAATAAAGGAAACTTCACAATTAAACTTAAGAATGAAAGAGGCCAAGTAGTGTATCCATGGTTCAACCATGCAAGAATACAAGCAGGCTCTCTTCAAGGGTATAAATCAAATGTGACATGCTTTTCAGTTAGAGATGACGAGATGATTGATTGAATTATGATATCACTATTAAATGTTTATATATGTCCGATATGATTCTTTCATTTCTTATGATTCATGTTCTCATGTTTCTATTTCACAAATCTATCTCTGCCCAGTGAGTACCTAGTCCCTTTCTGTTTAAAGTCACCCAACCCCCCAAAAATCTCCTCTTTTTTCGACTACTTTAAAGATGAAGCACACTTACAATATATGGATAGGACTGGTATATGGTGACTCCCTCAATACCAATGTATGGTAGGGTAATTCTGATACCATTGATGTACACACTGCCCTTGTATCCCAGAGTAAACTCAATTTCATCGAACAGAAGTCTTAAGGTCTTGAGATAAGAGACTCTGTCCGAAGGGTTTCGAAGGTAGTTTTCTCCAACCAGCTGGAAGGATGGAGTGGTGGATGAATTATCGCAATCTCTCACCAGGGTGTAATCGCAATCGCCCTGGAAGCTATACTGACGTTGGTCAAAGGTCATGTAGTGAGGATCTCCCCAGATGTTGCAGATACCAGGAGCTAATAAGAAATCAGGGAAAATAAATTGAAAATATCAATGCAGTGATTAGAACTAAACTGTTACATGATGGCTTTTACTAGTAACTGGTTGAGGCAATATTAATGAAGTCCATATCATATTTTTGCAATTTTGGATCAAATACAAAAGAGGAATATAATTATCTTTTAAACTGGTTGAACAAAATTAAGGTTAATTTCTTCACTTCCCGTGACTATATGCATACAACAAGTAAAGTTAATTATTAAGAAAGAAATTATAATTCCAATAAACATCGGAATAACTTGTAGCAAAGATGTAAGTAAAGGTAAACCAATCTTAATATATGCACACTCATTGAATAATCTCACACAATGACATACTGTCATGATGAGAGGGTTAATTTCACCAGAAAGGTTTTATAACTATTATAATTTTCAAGTGATATTAATCATCAACAACTTATCACTATCCTGAAAGTACAAAATATCTACTGATGATACCAAGATTGCCAGATCATAAAAGTCAAATTAATCATTGGTCAGACACTGGTTAACCTCAATGAGGAATATTGAGACTTAGAACTAATACCTCGTTCACAATTCTCATAGCCATCACCATCCAGCCCTTCATTACATATGCATGACCTATGACCTTCCATGATTCTACAGGTAGCATCTTCATGACAAGTTCTGTTCACGCACACCAACACTCCATCTGTACATGTACAGTCCTGACTGCAGTTTTCAGGCACGAATACTTCACCAGGCTGGAACAGATGAAAAATAATGTAAAATTAATGAAAATACAACAAAAAAATATTAAAAGATGATGTTCTTCACCTCTTATGTTACAATAATTGGTGAAATATCTGCTATCAAGTTTATTAGTTTTCAAACCGTATTGGGACACTTTTCAGTACAGCAGGGCTGTTTCATAGCCAAATTTTAGTATCCACACTAGAGACAAATAACATGCAATGCTTGTTCTATGTCTCCGGTATATTAAGAGAGGTCCTGCACCATGGCCATCATAACTTGTTCGAGATTTACTATAAAAGTGAGACTATCAACTTGTTTATTGATCTGCTAACAACATTTTCAAGGACAAACCTAAGTATCTGACTTAACTTGAACTTAAGTTGCCTCAGTATGATCTTAGTTCCAAATATTTTACATCTTTTTAGAACATTTTATGGTTTTCCATAACTGAGAATTGGCTGGTATTTCTAGCATAGGTATAAAAGAGAACTTAGTACGAAATTGGATGACCATAACTTACAGAGAGGTATCTGCCGCTGGGCATACTGCATCCACACTGGTAAGTGCTAACACACTCAGTACCATCCAAAACCTGGCCCTCTGGACATCTGCAAGTCTCTATACAGTTATGGGTAGGACAGTCACTGACTCCTTGTCGGTCCACGCAGGTCGCCGGGCAAGCCGGACCACAAATATCGTACACCGTACCAGGTGGACAAACCATGGCTGTAGTTAGAGAACAAGGAAGAAGCATATATTAATGATTATAATAGGTCAGTTGCATAATATCATGAATATTGCACTGTAAGGCAAGATAACCAGTTGTAATTCCTTAGACCAGAGTTCCAAATAATAGGCCAGCAGGCCAAATCCAGCTTGCAAAATAATTCAATCTACTAGCTTTTGAAAGAAATTGGCTAAGTATGTAGACCTTAGACTTGAGCACCATACTGGTCTAACCGGCATACCACTCAATCTAGGTATAGTCAGAGCTTGATTCTGTCTGAGCCTTTGCTCCAACTAATGTCTGGCTGTAGTAGAAAATTAATTGTGAACCTCAACCTTTGGCAGATAACTTCAAAATTGTCATCCTTACAAGTTGTCAAGACAACAAGTTTGTGACTGGATTAAAGCTATTTGGAGAGCTATTTGGATCAATGACATTTTCTAATATTTGTATGAAACAAGCACCCTTTCATGAATGATTCAAATATATGTACTTTGTCGTTTAAAATATTTAACATATGCATATTCTACTACTTAAAAGTTCTCAATACTAAAAGTTATTAGTCCTGAAATAACCAATTTTCTCAGTGATTATTAGGTCACCCACAGTCTTCATGCCACATATAAAGATAATACAGTCATTTTTTTCTCTCTGTCATTTTTTGACGTGACACAAATAATGAAAATATATCCTTCGGTAATTTCCTTACGACATTGAGGAACGAGTTCTCTCCAGTCATCGGGTGGGGTACCCCTCTCCCTGCATAGGCCGGCATAGCCTTCCAAGTTATTGCAGAGGTTACCGTCATCAGGCAGAGTGGAGCAGAGGTCATAGATACAGGAAGAGTAAAACGTAGAGGGATCCACTGATTCATGACAGTCACTGAATGGACCTGAAGAAAGAACAACAAATATATAAAATAGTACGATCACAGAAGGAAAAATGAAAAGATTGATATGAGACCATCAATAGCATAGCATGAATGGAAGCTGGATATCTGTGGGTCACGATTCATGTTGTATGTATGTATTTTAGATCCTCCTGCAAGCAGGAACTAGCGAAGAAGCCATCATTGGCTTATCAAAGCCACAAGCCGACCGAAGTCAGTCTCTTACATTCATATTTAACGTCCATGATTAAGAATTGTCAATTGTCAACAACTCTGTAACTGGACGACATACATTTATCTTGGAGTGACTCAAACTCGGGACCTTATGATTGAAAGCCGCCGGGCATTCATGCATTGCTATATGCTGTCAACATTTCATCCTTTAAAGAAATCACTTAATAATGTACTGTTGTCCAATTAATCAACTTTCTTCTTGAACCTACTGCATATGTGATGGTTAATGATGCTCAGGGTTCAGTCATAGAGTCTTAATTATGTTTTTTTTTCTTTTGTAGTGTTTTACAACTCATAAAGTTAACAATCCACCTTCTTATTTTTGGAGAGAGCATTTCCCATGGACCGAAAGTGAAATATCATCAACTTATTCTGACTGTTATCATAATCATTTTTATATCTAGTTGTATTGGAATTAATCCAAATTGTAACATTTTTACTTTGCTACCTTACTTTTGGTTTCTTTATCTCCAACCACTTCCCACCCCCTCCCCAGCCCATCTTCCTTTATTTATATGTTTCTTTCAAGTTTCACAGTCACTAGCTTTGATGAACAGTATCGTTTCTTCTAGTGTCCATCATATATAATATTAATTAATTCTTTGTTACAACTACTTTTGTCAATGAGTTATGTACATATAAGAAATAATTAGAATTGAATTGAATTCTTTGTTATGTGTAGTTTAAACTGTTATTCCTAGCTATCACTGTAATATATGTTGATCAAGTGAAAGAAAAAAGCTCACCGTATTCGTCCAGAATTATCTCGCAGAGTATTTCAGCTTGGATAAATTCTGGAGATCCATCTTCGCAAGGGTCTACGGGAGGCGGAGGAGGCAGACACTCTCTGAATCCAGTAGTCCAACCATCTCCAAATTCATCTACAAAGGTAGTCTGAGAGTATGAATAACAATAACAACATTATATAAGTAAACATATAAAAACAATCCAAGCAAATCTATTAGAAATAATTGAGAAAAAGAAGCAATATAGAGGAATTGATGAAATTGTTGAAATTGTTAAAAATATATGACAACCAAACAAATTTTCAAGAGAAAGGACTCTACAAAATGTAACTTCTCTTTCAATTGTTTAAATTCTTTGAAAAGAGAGGATATTATAAACTGTCCAAAACCATGGGGGGCTCTGTTGTGGTAACTAAAAGTTAATAGTTTTGAAGTAGTATTGTGGTATGCAAAATGTATTTAAAAGAATGGGGGGCAAACATTTTGGTTTTAATTATAGCAACAGTTGCTCACCTCTGTACCATCAGGGAGTGTGAACTCATTACTGTCGTCACCATCAAAGTCACCACACATGCCACAGACTTTATCTTGTAGGTTGAATGGCAGAAGAATGTCTGTCGTTTGGTCGCCATCAAAAGCCAGTACCAGTTTGAAATCAGTCAGGAGTACCTGTTACAAATTGACAATTACATAACATGGTAATATTGATCAGTTGGTATCATCAGGCCTGGGTAGCAGAGGGGGTCAGGGTGCTACAGCCATGAGGCAAGAGGTCAACTAGGCATCCCAGGAAAATAACTGAAGAACCCAGGAAAATATTGAGGGAGCCAGGAAATATGGAGAGCAAAAGGAATGATTATTACATTAAATCTTATAACTATTATTACAAAATAAAACAAAACTGTTATTAGCAAACTGCATATCCACTAAAGAGCCTATGTATTAAGAGAATGTGTAAAAGTAAGTTGGCCTGACGTTTCGATCCTAGCAGGATCTTCTTCAGAGGCTGAATGACAATTTAAAGTAACAGAGGGACAAATACACACGCAGAATACAGACAGTATCTGTATTATTACATTACTTGTTATAATTTTTATTCCTTTATATCTTATGAATAAACATTGCATTAACATTATATGAATTACTATTGTAACATTATATGTTATGAATAACAATAACATATTTTTTATGATTACTATTACATTTACCTTAAATCATATCAACAAATGAGGATAAACCAGCCACATGTCAACACAAACCCTAAATCCTGATTTGAACTAAAAAAAGTTAAGGAATCCTTTAAACCAAAGAGGTACACATAATTGAATGATTGAATGACTATGACAAAACTGGTCCTATATTGACAGCTGATACTCACCACATTTGGATACTGTAGGTAGATTGACACTCCTTCAATGCCGTTGTACGGTAATGTGATCTCCTCGTTATCTATGTAAACCTTCTTGCTCTGCCTCAACTCGTACGTGATGCCCTGGTAGAACAGGTAAACCTCTCGCACGTATGAGAACCTATCCGACCATACCATCTTGTGGTTATTTCCGACGACTCTGAAGTCTGGAGTCGATGACGAATTGTCGCAGACTTCGACTAATGTGTACTCGCAGTCACCCTGGAAGTTGTACGCGAGGTTGTCAAAGGTGATGTAGTGAGGGTCGCCCCATACCTTACAGATACCTCTCTCTGTTAACAAACGAGAAATCGATTCAGATGTTTACTTCATTTATTGGTTAATAGCTGGGTATGAAATGGCTGACGCTACTCCAAACCATAAAGAAATAATCTTCTTTCTGTTCACAACAACAAATAGCACATGAACTGGTGGGGGGAGGGGACAATTTCAGGTAGGGGGAAGGGTAATGGGTGGTGTCTCTACTAGGTAGATCATATAATTTGATCACCGCTAATTATGAGGGGGTATGGGATCAGTCAAGCCTCTTTGGCATCTTAGGTAAGATGACAGATCCTAACAGAGACCACTCTCTGTTAGTAAGAAGACGTTAAACAAGATCAAATAATTGCATGGTTATGCAATCTAGCCAAAGTCTCTGTGACATTACCTTACTCTTTTAGCGACCAATTTTGGCAACCTACCCTATTAGCAAGAACAAATAAACTCAGCTACGTATAATCCCTTGATTAATGAATCATTAATATTGCCAGAATTAATACAGTATTACATAAAAAAAAACAGTTGGATACTTCTCTCTTTTACTAAGGAAAGGTAATATGACCATTTGATTATTATTATCCAGCAATTCACAAGTAATGTACAGACGTTTATTTCATGATATTACAGTGACAGAGCCTCTCCCAGTTTCAAGTATATAGCCTCACACATTTGTTTTGCCTAGCTCACAGTTTTAGCTAATAGACTGAGTAATCTCCAGATTTAATATTAATTAATTAGTTAATTGACCTTGTTCGCAGTATCCAGTGATGGGTTCCAGCTCGTATCCTGGTTGGCAGTAACAGCCCCGTATGTCATTCTTGACATCACAGATAGAGTTCACGTCCGCACAGTTGAAGACCGAACAATCCAGGTTCCCGTTGGTACAGCTGCATTTCTGGGAGCAGTCACCGTTAATGTACTCATCGCCAGACTGGTGATAAAGGCATATGATATAATTGAGCTGCTTGGCACAGTTATAAATTAATATTAGGTACATATTAATTATATTACACTTCTTCTCTACTGTAGAGACTTTTAATCCCACTCCAGTAACTCTCTTAAGACATCTTTTTCAACCTGCAAACTGTGGACCTCTAGAGGGTCCATGAACTTTTTTTTTGGGGGGGGGAGGGGTCCTGTGAGGGTATTTTAATGACTTATATACAATATCTTGGGCTGAAAACCAAATTAATATTCCTGACCTCAGTTCCAACCATGGTTTGGTTGAGGTGCTTGGTGATACACTCTTTGTCTGGGAGTCTGTAAACAACATTTTCTTATGTCCCTATGGGTATGTGGAGTATCGCAACTTACATAAACGGAGACAAAACCGTGACCTTAGATAAACGGTATAACTACCAGCTGACATGCTATGTAATACTCACTGAGAGATATTTGGTAAAATGGTTTAACTACCAGCTGACATGCTATGTAATACTCACTGAGAGATACTCTCCGTTCGGTAAAACACAGCCACAGTCAAATGCTCCAATACACTGGTCGTTGTCCAGAAGGAATCCGTCGGGACATCTGCATGTCTCTACACATCCGTCTACTAAGCAGTTGGCAGCTGCATCCCTATTGGCACAAGAGGCTGGACATGGGGAGCCACATGGATCGTAGATCAAGCCAGCTGGGCATGTATATGCTAAGAGAGAAGTAACAATACAACAGAGAGAAGACATTTATCATTTGGCTTTGCAGAAAAGTTAAATACATGCAAAGGGAACAATAAATAAGCAACACTTTGGTATCAGATATATCAACTTCTAGCAGTAGGAAATCTACAGCTTAATAGCTCCTTACTTTAGGTTTTCAATTTGTTTCATTTTCATATATTTCATATGTCTCGCAGTCTTGTTTGAGATTATTTTTATCATCGCATTGAGTAATTACTTGAAAGTGATTGTTATTGGGTAACAAAAGGCCAATCATATGAATGCACTTACGACATATTCCCTCTTCCTCCCTCCAGTCTCCGGGATCTCCTCCCTGAGCCC
>JAAAKB020000027.1:744783-747283 GCA_010014835.2 Apostichopus leukothele
ATTTGAAAAGTGGGTTTTTAACGGGGTCGTGGAAGCCGAAGGCAATATGGGGCGGGGGGGGGGGGCTGGCTGGGGTTTCCAGCGGGAAAACTTAAACTGATAATTCGTGGGTTGGATAAATATTAGACAGCCAAACTAATAAGGTTTAGTTTAAACCATGATCAGAAGTGTTCTATATCCTTGTGCTTTTATTTTCCTGCGCGCATGCGTACCCCGGCTTTTCATTTCTTACCAGGAATGTTGTGCGTTGTATTTCGACCAACGCGTGAAATTTCTCTCCAACTAATTTGCTCTTAGGTATATAAATACTGAATATTGGGACTACGTGATCACTGAATAATTTAGTACAGTTAAAGGTTACAGAACATTGGTTCCAGCTCTTGTGAATGAGCCATCAATTTGTTCAATTTCCCAATCACTCGACTCCTTTGGTGCATGGGAATGAAGGCCTCTATGAAAACTAATTTTGTTGCTATAGTAATCTCGCCAGTGGCCAAGTTTTGGGTGTGTTCCTTCTCGTTACCGAACTGAAGACATATCATTAGATTGGATATGCTTTAGTATGATTACATGTATATATAAACATATTAGTGATGAGTCTTTATATATATGTCCGAAATAGGCAAATTATTATATCGGATGATATGGCCTCAGTTATACAAAGTATAATGACTAAACACAAGGTAATGATTGTTCATGATGTTGGCGATGACAAGTTTGTGATAAATTACTGTCATTTATCATGGATACCGGTCACGGTCTAGGGGGAAGACGATGAAAAACGGTGAAAGTTATAAGGCAATTGTCAGCAAAAAAAACCCCAAAAAAACACCGAAACGACATTGTAATAGCATTAGTCACTGTCTTTATCGACTGTCCATAGAGGGCGTATTATTGAAGTTCAGTTCAGTTTTATATATTATTTTGCAATAGGATGACAAACTTTGCGAAGATTAAAAATCAAAACTGGGATAGGCCATAACACTTACCTCGATCTTCTGGGATTTATATGGAAATATTGCGGTTTGTAAAGATTACAGTAAAGCCAGAAGGGATACGAAATAACTTATAACTAGGTGAATTTGCTGAGTCATTCGGGAAAAAAAACTGAAGGTTGGAAGTAGATGACACATACATATCTCTTGTTGAATCCCTGCTGGAGTTGAAACTCTTTATTTTCTTACTTCTGTCTTAACAGCCAATCCTCAATAATACTACGTTTGCAATCAGAAGAGAAAAACAAAAAACATGTTAACATAGTTGTTATTATTATGAGCACAATATAGTCTTCACAGGTCAAATGTATTACAAAAGTATCCCGCAAGCTAAAATTACGTGTTGGAAAATGGACTCCTTCCTGAAATGTATATATATTAATATCTCTTCTTTCTTTCCTTTTATGTGGGGCAGTGGTGGTACCAGCCTAGGCAATCTGAGGGGGGGGGGACAGGGACACCTATGGTGTAATTTTTTTTTTGGGGGGGGGACAAACAATATAACACTGATGTGGGGGAGGTGTGGGAATTTGGCTACACGTTAAATGACTTAGACGCAAAAATTGTAGCTATCATTTAACATTTGCTCACATTAATGCATTGCATTGGAAGCTGTTCTAATACAAACGATTAGCCTCATATTTAAAAAAGTATTAGATCTGGTTTAGGGGCATGGGGAAATCCGAGGGGATTAAGCTCCCCCAAAGCGCCGCCACTGGTGTGGGCAGTTGAAAAACTTTGTAGTTGGTGACAGTAAAAAGTGTCGTGTATTGTCAAAGGATTTACCGTTTAGTACTCGCAAATCGCACTTAGCGCCTTGTACTCAATCGCGCACTCTGACTGAAAGGGAATTATGTTGGTACTAAAGCTCATGTTACTGTGAACTCGTACTGCAAACCAGGTTACCGGTGATACCGTTAACAAGATGTTATTGGTCTGTCGTAATATTTCATGGACGGTATCCATGCTGGTTATCAGTTGCTATATTAATATTATATATATATATTTTTTTTTGTCAACTACCTACAGAGTAGTTCCCGTTTTTCGACAGGGTCATTTTTCAAAATACACAATAGACGTTTTGTCATTTTCTTCAGTTGAGCTGTTTTCTACTTGTCATAAAACATCTGACAATTCGTATTTCTACAAAGAAAATGAAAGGTTTCGGTACAGAAAGACAAACATTGCTAAAGGCTTGACTACATAAGGTTGATGAAGGTTGCTTCCAGCTATATACGTATACTACTTCAAGATACGTGTGGTCCGAAACTAAAGACGGCTGTAATTACAAGTCTATCCATGACCTTTGATCATAGGTCAATCAAAATGCGTGTCGTCTTGTTACGCGCGATGAGTTTCATTATGGAAATGTCAAGAGTTTGTTAACCGATCACATAACAAGTGATGTACCGTATTCCATGTCACTGTAGAACACGTTTAGGGCACATGCTACTGCGAAACCCTGATAACAAAAAATCCCCCCCCCCCCCCTTTTTGGTTGGACG
>JAAAKB020000027.1:752283-761215 GCA_010014835.2 Apostichopus leukothele
AAAAACTTGTACAACAACACAGATATGAAGATGAAATGTGCATCCAATTTGATTAAAAGGAAATCTTTTTGGTGCCACTTTATTAAGAAAGTTGGGATTGGTTTGAAAATGAAGAGGAAATGGTTCGATGGACAGCGAAGTTTACAATGATTAATCAGATTTGAAAGAACAATGAACCATGTCGAAAGAACAAAGATGCCATCGGTTTTTAACCATAAATGACATACATGATTATTATGTCGTTAAATCTCATATTAATTGGTGTAACAAGTCCATTATGATCAGCCATGAGTGCGCATATGAAAACCGTCTCAATTGAAAGCAATCATTGTTGTTTTGTTTTTGGAAAAAAAGGTGTAGAGGTGCATATTGATAAAGTTGCTCAGATTGATTTTGTTGGATCATAAATTTTCTGTATTACATTGAGGCAGCAAACGCTTATTTGCCCCTTTGTGCATATTTTGTTAGAAATACAATGTCAGTCAAAGGTTATTGCCAAACCCGTCAAGATGTCTCCTTTAATCTGATATCAATAATTTCAAGTTTATACATATTTTCATACTTAAACGTATACAACCAAAAATTTTGAGAAAAGAAAACGCCGTCTAAAAGTGCATCGACTTTTTTGACTTTTGATCAAATTTAAATTTTATTCAGATCACAATTAAAGTTTCATATTCATTCCAAAGTGGATAATGGTCTGTCGTGTTACAGATTTCATTGAAGATTATTTAATAATTTTCGTTCGCCTCTATACGTTGCCCCGAATTCCAAGGAAATTATTTTCACTGTAACTATATAGGCCTTGTTCCTCGATAAAGCCATGACAATGAGCGAGAGAGAGAATCCTCACGGGTGGCCTATCTCTGTTCTTATTTAATTTGGTCTTGTCTAATTCTTCGTGATGGAGACAAATTTTACGACTCATTCGCGGAGTAAATGTGTCCATTGTCACTTCGTAAGCAATTTAGCAATGACTTCCTGACAGAAATGCACGATTTAAAATAAAGACTTCGAAAAAGAAGGTCGGTTGAAAGGATTCTGTAATCCGTAGAATAATTTGTAAGGACACGAACTAAACATGAAGAATACAGTGGCATGTTTTGTAACACATTGCACTTAGAGGCGGCAGGGTGTCGTGAGGTGCCAAGAAAGAAATCATAAATGTAAGGTTTTAACATTAAAACGGCGACAAACTGATAGACGTATTATGATTTAATTATGAAGCTCAATATTATCTGTACTTTTTCTCGCTTTCATAGAATGTTTGTTGCTTGAATCTCTAGAGTAGAGTCGTTATTTTGATCACTTCAGATGTGTACAAGGAAACATCACGAAGTAGATTATTGCGACAATAAAGTTGAGGGACCCTATAGCTGTCAATATGGGACAACAGTTTTGATGAGCATGTAAATGCGGAAACTGCACACTAGTAGATTAAAACTATAACAATATCTAAAAAGGGAACAATAAACACCACATTTAGGTATCATAAAATACTTTCCAATCCAAATACCCAAGACAGACTCAAACCTCGAAAATCATTAAAGCAATACTTCTTCTGTTTTATTTGTTTCTTTGTTTTTATTTTCATTTTCATTTCCATTTTGGAGGCTTGTTTTCTGTTACTTACATTCAGTATCCTTGCTTTCAGGTGAAGATGACTCTTGCTGTGAGGTTTGCCATCATCGCAAACGCGAGCTATCCCGAGAAAAGACGAGAGTCAATCGAGCCAGGTCGCGATCAAGGGAAAGGACTCCTCGAGGATACGCTTCTTGTAGTGACACCAGCACGGGGTTTTCCGAAGAAAGCCGATCCCGTGCCGATACCTCATCCGAAGATACGAGTAGCTTAAGTTGCCAACAGGAGGAGCGAGGACGCCCGTCGTTAAGGAGAGACGTTACACAGTCTACCGTAGAAATAATCGAAGAGAAGGAAAATCTTAAGGAGAATGTCTCCAAACCAGCAAATGTGAAAAAGAGCTTCAGTCTCTTTAAAATGTTCCAAAAAAGTCGAGCAAAAGAGAGGAAAGTCGGTCGGCAGTGCCCAGTTTGTGGCAACGAGGAAAGCGAAAGTTGTTGTATTTCAAAGAGAACTCCGGTCCAGGAACCATGGTTTGACAACAATTTACGAAAACAGAGACAACCAAAACCTGGAACTAAAGGAAGAAAACAGAAAATAGATAACGAAGATTTTATAAATGCTTGGCGAAATAACGATGGCAGCGTGTCATCATGTGAACTGTATTATACTAGTAGCCAGTCGGATTATGAATCGCGGAGCCGGCGCCCTAACAACCGCAATGTATCTTTCGAATCAGACAGTGAATGCATGGTGAGGCATCGCAGGATACAACGAACAAAAAGTGGCGGTGAACTCTGCATGTTAGGAAAAAATAATAACAACCCAGATAGTCTCAAAAGACGACTATTGAGTCGATCTTGTGAACGTCTGACAACAACTTCGACCGGCTCACAAGAGACAAAAAGGGATTTTGGTCAACAATTTGTACAAAATCGTCCTGCTGAAGAGCAAACTGTATCCGATAAACTGCAAAGACGTTATCGGAAGAAAAATAGTAGAAGCAAGTCGTGCGAAAAGTTGAATGCTTTGAATTCGCCGCAGAAGAAGTCTTACAGAAACTATGATTCTGACTGGGAGATTAGGTCTACAGTCGAAACGTCTGTTGTAAGTCAAAGTGCGAGCCTCAAGCAAAGACAGAAAGCACGTTCTTGCGAACGTCTTAGTGAAAGACAACCGGAAACAGACGACGAAGTAAGATTAATAGAACGCAAAGCAAAAAGAAAAAACTTAGAGCAAAAGCTCGGATCAAAGGTCATTGGAAATTTGGAATTATCTGGAAACAATGGAAATGCAATGCTCATCACAGGAATCCCTTCAAAACCGGTTATAAAAGAAGCGACTGTGCGAAAGACTAAAATAACAAAATCGCCCCAGAACCCTTCCGAAGAAGTGCACTACAGTAAAAAGTCTACCAGTTTACCACGGCAACGTAGAGTTATATCGGACACTGACGAGGTATGGGTTAAGGCCAGGTACGACAACAAACCTTGCCACGAGTGCAATTTCAATCAAAATGATTATTACAGTGACAATAATTCCGCAAGAAAAAGTCAGACTCTAGGCCGAAGGTTGCCTTCTCGAACGGATCAATATCGCGACACCGCACCATCTTTCATTCTGTGCAAAGACAACCAGAAACAAAGAACTTACGGACAAGAGGATGTTATCCTACGGCTCCAGTCGAGTGATGATGCCGTATGTTACAGTGAACAACTGAGACTCGTGGCGTCGAATCAACGCGAAAAATTGTTTAGCTCAACGCATGATTGCCGACTCGGTCACGAAAAGATACCATCAGTGAACGGTAACAAAACAAGCCAGGGCAGCAACAGATCGCGAACTCGCTCCGGCAAAAACCTAGATCCTTTACTAACTGAGGATGCTTTTGGCTACGAAATGCGAGATCCTCATTCCGCTTATATTAAATACCCTCAGTCTAACAGTAAGTCAGTCTTAGAAACGAACATTGACGAACATTCTAGTCTAGGTCGCCATAAATATACCTCACTGACGTCACTGTCAACAACGGTGTCAACGACATCGGAAGACTCGTTAGACTCTGGGAACGGTTCGCTCTCTGATCGTACCTTGAAACAAGAAGAAAACGGGAATAGCTATAGTCCGATCGACGCCGAAAGACAACGACAATTAACGAGTGCCCCACGACAGATGACAACACGTCCATTAGTTCGGGGGTGTGGCCCAGTTCATGAAACGAGCGACTATGAATCGGAAGCAAGTTTGAGCGATGCCAATTTACATTCAAGACCAATAGGAAGAAGACAGTTACCTAAACTTGATCAAAACTTTAACGTTCAACCAAATTCGCTTGCGTCCTCTCACAGAAGACCGAGGATTCGTTATGTAGAATATTAACGCAAATACTCCACGTGATTGGCTGGTTTCATAGAGGATCAGTTTTTTGTTTTGTTTGTTTTGCTTTCAAATCATTCTTTCTTTATTTATTGCACTGAAATGATTTTTTTTATAAGTTTTATTTATATCAACCAATCCATAACTTGAAATAACACGGATTCTTATTTATATATGTATAACAATTAATTTTTTTTCAAGATAATTAACTATTAAAATATACAATTTTCTCAATTCAGAAGGTTTTAAGTTAAGCAGAAAACATGTGGACGTGCAGCTTTCAAAGTTCTAACATTTTGATATAGAAATTTGACAATATAACGATAAAACAACTGCCGAATCTTCGAGCAGTTTAAGATAAATTGCATATTTAGTAGTTCATTCGTAGTTCATTACGAAATGACACATTTTCTTGATTTATAAAAAATAAATTTTACATATCATTTATGGTTTATTCAACATCGAGAACCAACATTCGTTAGAGGCTCAATACATTTTGACACTGTTTTGAATTTAATTTCGAAAAGTTTTCAATTTCGACTACTAACCTGATTTCTTTTAAAGGACTTTTAATACAAGAAACATTGAGTTAAAGCACCCATACTGTAGACATTTTCTCAAAACATCTTGTTGCATGAAAAATGAATAAATCGATATTATTTTAGAAATTTCCATGTCACTCAAAATATTAACCCGAATGCTCTAATAATTAATAAGGATCTTGCTAGAACGCCTTACTATAAAGATCAACATTTCAATGAAGTAGAAAACATTGTTCGTAACCGTAGGTTTTTCAAACGACAATTCCAAATCTTGCTTCATGAATCAAAATAGTTGTGTAAAGTCAACATTGTATAGGTGAGATTAACACTTAACACATATATACCTTTAGTGTTTCGGGCTTGATCAACTCTCTCTGAAGTTAAGGGAATAAGGGAATGAATTTATATATTTTTAAATATATTTATAAGTCGCTTATATCCTTACCGATGCAGTATTCAAAAAGAATCCCTCAAAATAAGTAAAATACTTCTTAAAATGGTACAAGGAACGACTGTGGTCCAAGAATACATTTCATATAGATCATAAGGTGATGTCCTGCGCGAACGAATTTCGTTCGTAGTGCAAATGCTCAAATCCGCGCATATATCTGACCATCATACCCTCAAAAGTAATGAGTGCAGGCCAATATGGTAGCCTCGCTTGTGGCTCGTGCTCGTGCAGGGTAGCAGTCATTGCATATTGAGATATATTTACATTGGATATCTAATAAAGAATGCATAGCCTATACATACAATGGGACGTGATATCCTTCCACTGAGGAAGATCTTGATTAACATCGTCCGGTAAAATATTAACAATATTTCAAGGCTTTCATGAATTTTCAATTTAGCAATATGAGGAGATGCAGACTCGCAAATTAAAGATGATCTCTCGTCTGTTGTACTATAACAATTAACTGCAACCCCAAACAATCACTTATGTCCTCCGAGGTCTAATTCTCATGCGTAAAAGCCGTTTGTTTTCTAGCAAGGGATATGTTCAAAAGTTATACTCCTTTCAAAATCTAGGACTTGAATGCGAAAGGGACTTTGGCATTTGAGTAAACAGCTTTTACGGTACTTATCAATATTTCAAGAGTACTTCTTTCAATTAGTTAATTGCCTGCGACTGTTAAATGAACGACTGTTGCTCTGAGGCTAAGTATTTACCAAAT
Source organism: Apostichopus leukothele (assembly GCA_010014835.2). Lineage (NCBI taxonomy): Eukaryota > Metazoa > Echinodermata > Holothuroidea > Aspidochirotida > Stichopodidae > Apostichopus > Apostichopus leukothele. The sequence goes on from JAAAKB020000027.1 coordinate 757,958, forward strand.
CCGCAACCCGCTTTTAAGTAAGATAAGGGTTTAAGTTAAGACGTAAAAGTCAGATTGTTTAAAGTAAGAAAGTCGTTCCGAATGAGCATTTAATATAATCATACCCATATACAAAATTTAAAGATATTTCGACAAGAACGTTGAGATTTTCAAACTTTACAAAGGACGCCCTTTCACCCTACATGAGCCGAAACGGGATATAATAACGTTAGAACCATGCCCTATCATTGTAAGTAGAATGTGAAAGCCATTTGCAATACGTCGAGATGACTTTTTAACCGTATATGCTTGGATAATAGCATGATAAACGAATGGCAGTTCAAATTATACCAACATCCGGAATTGTCAGAAAGTAGATTTTTTTGTCATTTATGTCCACCAAGTTGTATTACAAAAATAACCCATAATTTGAAAGGAAATATTTATATTCTTCTCAGTACTGACAACGTCATCAATAATATTGCACAATCATTTGCAATGTGTCCTTCCATTGATGCTAAGAAATTCAATAATATTTCCTTGAAAAGAAGAAATTGTTAGATTTCTTCTTTACACAGGTTTAACATATGCCTCCTAGGCAAGAAGTGCCCTATATGGTTTACTTAGTATTTTACCAGTGGTTACCACACTTAATAATGTCTCATGAAATGGAAAACATCCCCTCGGCTATTGCTTTCTTTGCCTTTTATGACAATTTTGCGAAAACAAGCCCGACTCGACTTCACTTCCTTCGGATATTTGTTCCAACTAATTGTCCGCTTGGAAGCTTTGGAAGTCATAGAGTATTAGCAGCCATTTACAAAAAAAATGCAAAGTTGAGGGAAAAAATATCTTTTGAAATTTGTTCATGGGTAAAATATTCTTGCCTTGGGCTTGTTCCTACGAAGCTCACATTGTGTAGAAAGCGTCCGATTGTGGTTTGACAACTGGTGTTTTCGGAATCCTATTTTGCGCTCTGCATAGGCCTGTTCCCAGCGGGTGGCCACTATAGGTGTGTGAAATTTGTTTAATATTAAAAGTCTAAAGACTTAACCCATGTTTTTTCTGCTTTTCTTTTTTATCTTTGCATCTATTTAACCAAATCGCATTACCGTTTTCGCCCTTGTGGATTTGAATGGCTTATTGCGTTTACCGAACTTTGTAGTGGATGAACTTTGGTCATTGGGGTATGTATTATAATGAGAAGAGAGCTGTCGAAAGCTAAATATGGAAACTGAGTATCGCAAGTCTTTGATGTAAAGAAAGCTGAACTTGCGTTTGACTTTGTCATCAACAACCGCCTGTACATCTGCTTAGAGCCCTAAACAGCCGATTGTAACTGCGCGCGGCTGTTTCCGATCAGTTGTATAGTTTAATACACCTCTATACATCAAGAAGACATGATACTGTTTTTGTCAACTTATCAATAAGTTCCGCGATTCTTTACAGGGGTATTTAGTCAAGCGCGGGATATGTGATGTGTATACACGCCCCCCCCCCAACTCACACACATATTTTTTTAACCCGCTCCCCCCCCACAATTAAAGTAGTTAAACTAGCACCACCTTGCATATGGACCTACATAGACCTATTCTATATCATAAATGATATGCCTCAGAATTTTTACTTAGTGTGGATTCTCAATCCCATCACCCCCTCCATACATGAGAGTCGGCTTCAACGACCCCAGGGCCATACCGTCTTTTTCTTACAGTATCCCTTCTTTATTGCGGTACTGTGTAATTCTGTAAGAGACATACATATTGGCCGATATACCTGACTAGAGAGACATATTGGTAAAGGCCTATAGTTAGATACTGAGTTGGTACAGAAGAGGTATGCAGGAAGACCTTTCTTGTGTTATCATTTCAATTATAACACACAACAACATTTTTACTTTCCGTTATATACAATTCAGTGAAATACAGTTTGGTTATCAAATCCAGTTACATAAAAACCAGTCATTGAATATTTTTCTTAATACGCACTTTAATAATTGATTCGCACATTTTTTCTTCAAACTTTTTACCATTGGACTGTTCAATTTCAAGTAAATTGGTTAATTATATATATCCATCCCATTTTTTTTTTACACTTCATGTGTGCTGCTGGAACAGTATAAATGTAATGAATTGTTATTCTATATATATTAAATTGGATTAAATTTGACGAAATTATATTATACCTGTCTTTTCTCTCTCTTTGTTTTCTATTCTCACTCACTTTCACTCACTTTCTCTGTCTTTGAAATATTTGCAATGAAAACCATTGCAATCCATTTAGCTATAAATTTCCAGACAAGCAAAGGAACAAAAGTTTTCAGAGCTCTCATCAGAGGAACTTCCCTTCACGTCACTAACAACCCCGTGATCGAACGCCTATATTTACCTCTTGGCACCTATCCATATGTAGGTATGAAACCATGCATGGCACTACTGTTGGGAGAACAAACACTTTGACTCAATCTTTAAAAAGTGTTTTCCCCCTTCCCCTTTCTTCAAAATTAATTAAAATGTGGCAAAAGAGAAGTTTGTTGGACTTTGAAAGTCAATCAGTGCATGCATAACACCAGAAGGCAGGAAGATAAACAAGCCATATTCATATTGGTAATTTTACTCTCATCATCAGCACATGTATAGAAAATGACAGACGAAATATAATTCGCTATTGAGATTTGCAAATGGAAGATGAACTATAATTATTCGTTATGAAAAATGATCTATTATTTTGAGTTATAACGAAGAACATCAAAAGGATGCCGCTAAATCACCAATAGCTAGCAGAAGTGCGATTTACTATAGTAAAATTAGTCTCTTTCTATGCCGACAGTGATTATATACTACTGGGATAACAGCTTTCCATGGATAAAGTGAGATTGAACACCATCAACATATTTAGAATATATATACATAGCATTAACTTTATGCAACGCAGCAAACAAAACATGTTTCATATACAAGTAAAACAATAGTCGCAAAACTTTGTTGTTGTTTTTGTTGCTTGTTGTGTGTTGTTGTTAGCGTCCTCGTCTTGGCTTCTGGTGTTGCCCTCCGCCGGTAATCCACAAGGACGATGGATAAAACCGATTTGACTTGTCAACAGATTTCTTTCGCTTCATTGTTTTATAATAAGATCAATGATAGCGAGTTACTCCAATTGCTCCCATCTAAAATGTATCCCTATACCCGCTGCAACCATGGCTCTATGTACGCGCGCACTCTTTAGAGAAAGCATTGACTAAAATACACAAAAAAAATGTCTAGAGCTGGGCAAGAGCAT
>JAAAKB020000027.1:852407-862477 GCA_010014835.2 Apostichopus leukothele
TTTGGGAGTGGAGTGGGGTTGAGAGTGGATTGGGGTGGGGAGTGGACTGGGTTTGAGAGTGGACTGGGGTTGAGAGTGGATTGGGGTTGAGAGTGGAATGGGGTCAAGAGTGGAATGGGGTCAAGAGTGGGATGGGGTGGAGAGTGGATCAAGTTGTTTAATGTTCGTGCTCTATAAGCTCTATCTTGGGTGACTGTTCTTAAAAGATAATGCATCCCAATGAACAGCTCTTTAAATGTCCAGAAGGTCAGTTTTGTAAGATGACAGCAATGGATATGTTTTGGATTTTGGAATGTTCTTACAACGTTAGGTCTTTGGAGTCCATATCTGACTCAACCATTCCACTTACCATCAGGCCACAGTAGCTTAGCAATTCTTAACAAATCAAGTAATCGGACTCCAGCCATTGTTTACCTATGAGGGAATGCTTTCACAACAGACAGTAATGCTTGGTGTTGTTACTCATTGATACACATAGGAAATAGTTGGCATTCCATTGTATTGTACTCCTTATGTAAGTAAACTGAGGGAGTAGCTGGTTTTATGAGATGTTTCCATAAAGGTTACAGTACAAGACAAAAGGCAAAAGAGCCTTAGAAGTATGGACAGAAGCCTGTAAAGTCAACTTGTAAGGGAAGAGGTATTTAACGACAATGTCTAAACACAAAGATACTATTGTTGTTGGTTGCAGTGTGTCAGAACATGGAGCTATTAACAAAATAACTCCGTGGTCAGAATAACATGTACAGTATATATAGTAAGAAATGAAGTCAGTTAATTTTTAAACAAATATCAATGTAGCTTAGGCCTGCAATACTTTCACATCAGATGACATACACTGGTCAATGAACAGCCTTATTTGTATACTATGTTTCAGACAGTTTTTTTATTGTCATGTAGCTGTTTTTAGGCTGGTTATTACTGTAGATGGCTGAAACAGAATGGGAACTTAGTAATATCAAGAAAAATACACAGTTAGTGAAATGATATGCAAACAAATAGCTTTACATAGTGAAATGTGTCTCAAATGGTAAAAAGTTTAGGATACAACGTATGCAGCTCTGCATTGAGTTAAGGCATTGCACTAAATCCATCCCTTAATCCCATAGTACATGATATTCAGCTCTGCAACATGGTTAAGGCATTGCACTAAATCCACTCATTGAATCCCATAGTATATACATGATATATGCAGCTCTGCATTGAGTTAAGCCATTGCACTAAAACCATCACTTGAATCCCATAGTATGTATCAGCATTCTACTGTGTAGAGGTATCATGCTCCTTTGAGGGTTTTGAAGATGGTGGCCAATGAGTCTTGGTGTTATTGATTGTCAATGCTCATGCATTCATGATATCATATACTTCACACAATGGAGGAATCAGTACTCCCAAACAGGTTACAATTAATTCAAGGTAGAGAGGATATATTGTGTAATGAAGAGTAGTAGATTGCTTATTAATAAGAGTCACAGAAGTGCGTCAAGGGAGCTGTCACATTTGACTAATTACTGTGTTAGTGTATAAATTATGTGTTTAAGCATAAACTGTGTGTTAAAATATAAATTATGGGTTAAAGTATAAATTATGTGTTAGTTTATAAATTATGTGTTAAAGTATAAATTATGTGTTAAATTATAAATTATGTGTTAAATTATAAATTATGTGTTAAAGTGTTACATTGTTCTTGTTGATCATTTAAATCAAGCAATAAGGAATCATGTACATAGTCTGTTGAGCTACAGTAAAGCATTCCCTGTACAGTACATTGCTATGAAGTTAACATTGTCAAGTTGTATGCGCTGAGGAACTATTACTATTTCTTCTCGTTTCCGAAACATCACTTGCAAGTATCAGGAAGCTATCTTCTTCTTGCAGCATTGTCTCTGAAATCCACATAAATTTGCTAATGGGTGGATTGCTCTGGCCAGAACAGATACTTTCTGGGAGTAGGACTGTCTTGAAGTGAAATGTATTTTGGTTTTTGTAAAAATTTTGTTAAGTGTTTAAAAGCTTCCAGGAATAATTTAGTGTTCAAATTTTGTGTATTTTCATAGGGTCTGATACTCTGATTTTATTATCCCATTGAATACTATGTAGCTCATGTGTAGAAAAGTGCAGTAGATCTTTACAACGTGACCATTTTACAATAGCACTTTGCTATGCGATACTGGATATTCCCTGAGCTTCTGTTAAATACTGGATAAATCATTTCCTGAGCTTCTGTTAAATGTCAAAGCGATCTTTAATTTATTAATGATATGTGTGGGCATAGAGGAGACTTTACCAGTATATACTTATTAACTTGTGTCTGGAACAGGAAAATTATGGCTGCATTGCTGACAGACTGAATGGACACTGTGAAAATCATCGATGAAATAATTGACATAAAGAAGAGAAAACATAATAATCTGGGGAGCCGGAGGGTTGAACAGGTAGCCAGTGTGTTGGGCATTCCAAACTACAGATACTTCAATGGACTGTCGTTACTCACACACTATTGATAATGCCAGTGGCACAGTACAAGAGAAGTTCCAATACTTTTATACTACTGTAAACCAGGTGTAGTTGTTGTACACAAAGATAGAAAGTTGTATATCTACAACTACAAAACATTCAATGGCAGCTATAAAAGCAAATCTTTTGAGTGGATTCTCTGACATAGTAAATAAGCAACCACAAGAGGATCAATGAGTGTTGTAGGCATCTGTGTAGGTGCAGTAGTATGGACGTGTATAGTAGGATAATATAATATATAGAGATCAGTGTTGGACTTTGTATAGCTATTAACCACCAAGGGCACTAAAAGAAAGAGAAATACTACAAAAGCACACATAAATACTACTTGTCCTCTTAAAGTAAGTTATCTTCTGAGCTCGGTTTATCTGTGGCTGAATGGAAGCGAGTGGGGATATTTTACAAGTTTTGGATCAAACAGCTGTCATTAATAGCTCGCAGTCATGGCTGTGGGGTGGTTGTTCAAATGCATTGATGGCTTGAGGCAGAAACTTAGATTTGTATGTTATAGTCCTACTAAATTGAGTTATATATCCTTTGAGGTTCCTGCTTGTAATTCCGTAAATTCTTTATTCCATTTGTTTCTATAAAATAGTTAATTCAGATTCCAAACATAACAGGATAAAGGCCTGATATGTGTGACTAAACCCTAACAGTGTTAAAGCAATACAAGGATTCAATTTAAAGAGGATTGTAGATAATAAGCCAACTTCTAAGAGTTGAGGTTCTTTATAAATGTTAGTGACTTAGTTTGAAGTGGTGTTGTTTTTGGGGCTAATTGGTCAAACATGATGTACTTGTTCGACAAATGTAAAATCATAATGTTGATATTTAGCAGGCAGGGACAGCTAGTGCTGTACTGTAGAAACAGTGCAATGATCTGTACGTCCAAACCTACTGTAAATATAAGGAAGTTAAATTAACAGAGACCAATCCTTGATAATGGTCTACAGACCTTGTTTTTCCAAGGCTGATATTTTGATTCCAATCACTCGTTTGATTGTTTTGTTAGAAGCCATTAATAGTGGTTTAAAAACATATGTTATGAACACCTGCCTTGTTTCATTTCTGAACACTGAAAAAAATGAAAATTTGAATCCAGGAATGGTTGATTGGCTTAGTTTTAGACTATGATTTGTGTGGATATACATTGCTGTACTTGTGCATTACTTTCTTGGCTTCAAACTAACATTACATCCACAACTATACTTTAATACATTCTCATATTTCCACCAAAGTATGTCTATTTATGGTTTAATAGTTGATCGGTCTTCATTCTACTGTACAATGTATAGTATGTAGACATCACATGCACCAAATCAGCTCTCACCCAAATTCTGGTGGAATTTTACAAAAGAGATTCTCACAAAATGGACGATAATGAAGAAAATGAGAGGAATGTTGATTTTACTCTTTGTTCTCTCAACAAGCAGTTAAATTGATATATAAATGCCAAAATTCTACTTTTTACTTCAAATTCATGCGTGACGTTCTTTTTTACGTTTCTCCTTGCAGGAAGTCAGGATGAAGTAAGACTTTTCAGCCAGGATTCAAGAGGTATCCCAGACTGACCATGAGTTTATGATTGAATATTGAGTAATCAAACCCAAACAAGAGTTGTGACTAGCAGAAATACTAACAAATTATACCAACATCTTGATAATTAGACGTTTAACTGCACAAAGGAAGCAACATGGTGCTTTCACATAGGCAGAAAGAAGAATTGTAAGTATTTAATGTGTCTGTCTGTCTGTCTGTCTGTTTAGTCTGTCAGTTTGTTGTTCTATTGCATAATACCTGTAAATTATCTTGACAATTTATCATCTGGCTTACTGACACTCTCTATCTGTTGTATTAGTTGGTGATATCTTTACTTTGTTATATACTGCATCACATCAAGTACTGTAATTTATTTACTCCACTCTTCTCTTACCTAGCCTAATAACTGGTAATGTTTTAGCATTGCGCCCCCTTTGACCCTCCTTGGGGTCATCGCCAATCACCTCCTTCTGATAATCAATGATGACCATCAATCACTTTGAAAGAGAATGTAACAAATAAATTATGCAATGGGGCATTTAGCAGTGATCATATTGATAATAATTTTAATAACCTTGCTTTGAAAAATACAATTGCCAATTTAGAATACTTTGAGCTTGTTGATTTGTGAGTTGCAATGTTACCACTAAAATGAATTGAATAGCCAAGAATATTGATTGTTCTGTTTGGTTAAAAGCCATTCTGGCATCCTAATTATTTAGAGTTTATGAGTCATCATCTGTTTTCATTGAAAATCAATAACTGTACAATCAAGATTGGTAATGAACCCCAGATCACTTGTCGGTATGGTGCATCATGCATGCAGATAAAACATATTCAATCTTCCCTTCAAATTCAGAAACTGGCACAATGTGTTTGTTAGAATAAAATCAACATCAGGAAGCTGTTTGTCATTGCATACGATTTGAAGAAACCGAACAAAGTTATAAACATGTGAAATGACTTTTGCCATGTAATGAATCATTGGATGTGTTCTCTTAGACCTTTTTTTTTTTTTTTTTTTTTTTTTTGGGGGGGGGGGGGGGTTTTTTTTAAATTTTTGTTTAAAATTAAAATAATTATTCTATTAAATAAATTTAAATTTCCCAAAAAACCATTTTCTTTTTCTTTTTTAACACTTTCATTTAAATCTATATTATATTATAATAAACAACTAATAATCAACTAATCATGCCCTCCTGTATCAGTGTCGTTCCAGTGTTGTTTATTAACAAGCCCTACTGTACAACCTCCCCTCATTATTTCTCATATAGAGGATTACAGGCAGAGAGCTGTGTCGTCCATGCATACAGCACAGTGTCCACTACATTATGACATGTCATGCAATGCAAACTGTGTGTCAGTTCTGTACTGTCAAGTTTATGTGAATAGTGTATGGTACTGTACTAAATGAACCTCCCTCAATAGGCTACAGCCTGTGTAAATGGTTACTGTACTGCACATTTATTTCTGCAGTTTACTAATTGTTGTAGAAAGTATTGCTTCCTATTTATCTATGTGAGTGTTGTTGTGAAGTATTTCTGTAGACAATTGCTGACATAAAAATATCCATTTGAAGTGTTTTGACTGCCTCTTTTGAACAGAATGAAAAGTAACTTTTATAAATGATCTGTATTAAACACTGCATAGTTGGATGTACATGTTAATACATGTATCTAAGTACTGTAGACTGCCCTGTCTAAAACACTGCATAGTTGGATGTATATGTTAATATATCTACTGTAAACTGTCCTGTCTAAACACTGCATAGTAGGATGTATGTTTTAATACATCTACTGTATATTGATATGTTAATACATCTCTGTAGACTGCCCTGTCTAAAACACTGCATAGTTGGATGTATATTTTAATACATCTACTGTAGACTGCATTTTGAAAGATAATCTACTTGACATTAATGTGGGTGAGTTTTTGACAGTGATGTCACAACTTAGTTATTGAAGATCTTCCACCCATTGAATTAATGATCGTGATTAAACATCTGTATGAAGTATGTACAGAATATAGGTACTGTACATGTAAATGTGTTCAAGGGTTGTAAAACATAACAGTTAACTCTTAACATTTGTCCTGTAACTCCTGTTGACTACTTCGCACATCTGTAAATTTTAGTAAATATTAGCACTCATGCTTTGTACTTCTCACCCATGCAGTGCTACACTATAAAATCATTATAAATACAATCTGTACATGTTGTACAAATTACATTTAATTTATAATTCAGTGATAAAACAGACTAAAGCTTACTGTGTGTGTATCAGTGTATGGCTGTGATAAACTAAACATATTTGTTAAATGCAATATTGTACAGCATAAGATGATATAATTAACATTGTTTGGTTGGAACAGTTTGTCACGTACATTAAATATTGATCACTAAGTACTTCCCTAACAGCTGTGCAGACATTTTGAATCTTGAATAGTCTTGAAAAAGTTCCTAAAATTCACTGTTTGTTTCTCATATGGTTAAATATATGTAAGGTCCTAAAGTGTGTTTGGACAACCAAATTAAGAGATGCCGTCATTAAATGTTCATTAACTAAAGTATATACTTATTTACAATTAGTGAAATTATTTAGGATAGTAGGATGTATGGTATACTTTGCTCAAAAAGCAATATTAGTTTGACTTGGTAGGCTGGTGTAGAAATGATGCAAAAAGCTCTGTTAAATATACAACACCCAATATAATGCACAATATCTGTAATTAATGTTCACTCTATGTTCAGTACTTGAGCACGGTTGATCTTAGATACATGGATTTCTCATGTAATATTCGCTATCCACATTGCAAGTAACACCTCTTATAGAGTTATTGCCAAAGTCAGCTGAACATTACGATTCATTCCTCCGTACTCGGAGTCAGTAAATTTCACCGACGCAGAGTTTATGAGACGGTAGGAGGGTATAGTCTTCATCCTCAGGAGTAGATTATTCATGATGATGACGAAGATGGTCTTGCTGCCACGTCAGCATCAGCTGATTTGCAGCGCTCGTACGTCTTAGTTACTAGCATATGTTTCCCTGTCTCTGTTCTATTTCTGGCAGTAAGTTTTTGAGTGCTCAAGTGACTGTAAGGTAGTTGCTATGCACAACTGTATGGCATTTATTGTATGGGTGGATTTATTGGAGGGTGGATGGATGGTATTACAGTGTTGGGCATAATTAGTCCAGGATTATACTTTAGTAAGTCTGTTATAGTACAGTATGCTGTACAAACTTTGTTTTATTGCTATGATATATACAAGGCTAATTCCAGGAAGAAATTTATATTGCTATGAACATTAAAACATTAGTCATAACATCTTAAATTAAACTTCTACATTATCTGAAGTTGCCTTTGATTTCAACCTGAACTAATTATTCTGATAAAAACAGGAAATTGATGATTGTATAAACAAAGGTGTGACCAGTGAAACTTAAAAACATGTACATTTAAATTAGCAGAGTGTAGTGTTTTTTTCACATGCTTGCAGTACTGTGCGAAGTACATAAATTAAGACTTGTGCAGTGTTCTAGTACTTAATTAGTGCTGTAGGCAAGATTATATACTTGTAAAGTAAATCCATACACAACTTATATGTACATCATTTCATGTGGGTTTACTAATTTGCTAACAGTTTCAGGAAATCCTTAAAAGGAATTTAGTTGGCTCTTACTTGAATTAGTTTCAATTGCTTGATAATCTATTCTCAGATGTTTGCCATTTGCTCAGTCCTTTAAATTATGGGGAAGGGTGAGGGGGAGTTGGAGGGGAGTCAGGGATGCATAGTAGGACAACACAATAATGTTCAATTTGCAGCTGGTGCAATGATACAGTAAGTCAATGAACAATTGGAGAATTTACTATGAATAAGATTCGATTTTAAGTGATGGTTCTATCTCCCATGTGCGTTAGCTAGATTAATAGTCGTAATAGAGTTAAGAATAAATGATATACAGGGCACAGGCACACTTGTATTGTGACGGTTTCATTTTCAATGACCAGTTAATTGCTTCCTTTGTTTAAAGTCTGATATTTAAGATGTAATTAGGGCATACTTCCTATTTTGTACCGGCTGTAAAAGTGAATGGCAGTTCATATTTGAAGATGAGTGTTTCAGTACTTATATCCATAGTTTTAGTTTACTGAGCAGTTATAATGATAACAACAACAAAGAATAGGTATAAGTGTGTATGCTTTGTATTAGTCCTGTTGCTTGAATGGAAGCCACAAGGTTGTTAAAAGGGTAAACTAAACTGGTCAAAACCAACAAAGATAATTCAGGATTTCCTGAACATATCATTTAAAGTCTTTTATGAGTCTTTGTTTGAATTACACATTTGAAACAAAGGCATTGATTTAACATACATATGGTAATTACATGTACAGTGGTATAACACCACCTTAAATTGAGTAGTTCGCAATTTATTTCTTTGCTTGTAAACTTGTGATTTATGCATTCAGCCACTGTAAACTTCATGGCATATGTATTTAGTTGGTAAGTGGTCACACCTTTACTCAATGCTTTCAATATTATTTTCTCTTATTTTTTTTTGTCTCTCCCTGTGTTCTCTTACAGAAATAAAGCTATAGCAGACTACCTCCGTTCTAATGGATTTGAAAATTCCCTCGAAGAGTTCACCAAAGAAGCTAAAATAGTAAGTCCTCCCAAAGTAAAGTATATTTGCCTCATGGATTTAACCTTTTTCTTTTAATTCCCTGTCTCTGAGAGCAAATGTTTTCAAGCTCCACTTGGAAAGTACACACATCCAAAGAAATTGCTTCGGGTTAAAAAAGAAAGGGGAAAAAATAAAATTGGATTTCCTTTTCGGGGAGGAAGTGACAGAGAGCTTTTCTCTATGTACAGCTGTGTGCTGGTCCTGGATTCATTTGTATTTAATAAGTGAGACCTACATTTTGAGAGATGTACAACTGTGATAAACTGTACACACAGTGACGAGGAGGATGCCGTTACAGCTTATCAGCTACGTCTCAGAGAGTGCAAGATTAAACCTCTGTCACTCTTTTCAGTGTTGATTAGACTGTGTGTAGTTGCCCATATCTGTCTCTCTGTCTGTTATGAGGTGCTACATCAGTACTATTGAGAAGGCTGTGTCATGGAGGTGGTACTCTTCACTTCGTCCGTGCTCAGCGATGCATGCTCCTTGCACTTGCATATATTGTTAGGCGAATCGACCGATGTTTAATCTCCAGAGGTACAGTACCTACAGTACAGCATGATTTACTCATGACATTTTCAGACCAGCAAAACACAGTGGGATGACAATAAAAAATATAAATAGGTGAAAAGATAATATCATGGTCAATATTACACTAGGTGTATATGATACATCTATTTATATGAAAAAAAAGAAAACCTTGATAAAAAAAGAGACAAGTTAGATTATATTGAACACAAATAAACTGTTAAACAATACTACCGTAGGACGTATGTATGGTTGGATCTTGGATGAGCTCCATGGTAGTTAATTATTACTGTTATTGTTAGAGATTGTATTGAAGTAGAAAGGGTCCGTTTAAGTTGTGCTGGCCCTCTATCACTGTCGGGGATAATCGGTCTGCTATGAAAAATTAGCAAAATGCGACTTAATCTTCGGGCAAGTTGCTGCCCAAATGTTAATATGGGTAGCAGGTTTTGTATGCAAGATTGCATCATGATCAGTGCTTTATGGGAAGCCAAAACGGTCAACCAGGAAACAGCTATACAAAATATTAGTGCCTAATTTGTTACCTGCCGTAGCATGATTGAGATGTAGCGTAGCATTGCATCCAGACTTGCTGTACAACTGTGTACCGATATCACACTGTGAGCCACTATTGTAGAAGATATTGACTTGACACTCCTGCACATATGTGTGGTGGAGTTTGGGAATAAGTTAGAACAACCTTCTTGTTATTTAGAGTTTAATTTACTTCACTAATCTCTCACCTCTCTCCCTTCAACATATCAGGTTATAGCAGATGAAAATTAGACTGGAATCACAGACTTT